>APFE031634128.1:0-57600 GCA_000404065.3 Pinus taeda
TCCCTTCTTCATTTGACCAAATAAGCCGAAGTTCCCATCACCACCATTCTTGTTGGCCTCTGAGTCCATTAGAATCTCCTCCTAGATGTAGTCATCCCACAATATCTCAAAGTTAGAAATATTTTCACGAGTACAAACACTCTTGACAAATGGTTCCCATGAAGTTGGGAATCCATTAAATTCCATGTTCACCAACTCTGCGTCTCAAACCTTCTCCCCAATAAATGCAAGTCAATCATGAATCTAAATGATCTTCGTCAAATAATTGGTAACAATGTTTGATCTAGTTATCTCTATGGATCTCCACAATATCATCTTTCTATTTATGTTCTCATTCTTGTAGAGGCTAGCTAGAGCATCAAACATCTCCTTGACTCATTTTCTTCTTAGATAGGTGAGGAATCAAAATGATCCTTCATGGCATTCAAGATCACCCACCCTGCCTTCACTTCCTTCTTCTTATGTGATGCCAATTGCTGTGGATTTGTAGGTGGAGTAACTACTTTCTTGATGATATCCCAAAGATCATTTTCTTCCAAGAGTAATGTTACCCTAGCTTTTCAAGATAAGTAATTGGAAGCAACATCTAATCTGTCCTCATATCTTAGGCTCAATGCCATCTTTGAAATCTATTGCATAAACTCCCAAATCTGAAAATTAAAAGAAAACAATAGCCCCCCAAATTCATAACCCTCAGACTCCTAGAATCAAGCTATCTTTGATACCATGTAAATTTTCAAGCACTGCATTGTTTTCCTATGTTTCTCTTAATTAAATAAATTAGATATGAACTTATTTAATCATGCAACAACCACACATATAGCTGGAAAATGAACAAAAAAAGCATAAACACGATACAAAGATAGTTACCCCTTCATATAAGCTTTTCATTTATATAGTCCAAGCTTACAAGGAAACCTTCAAAATCTGTCAAGTTAACAGTTGAACGGTATACACAAAAAATCAGATCTACAGTTATGTCTATTAAACAACTAAGAATCTACTTACCTGAACTGTTGTAGCACTGCTTGATTTACCCTACCCATACAACTATATGGATTTATCCTTTGGCCTGCTTCTTGCCATTGGCTCCTCCCCCCTATGCTATGAATCTGCTCAATCGATTTCTCTCTGCTCCCCTTAATCTTCCTGATGTACAAACTGTGTGTATTCAACTTCTCCCATCTTGTCCTATTTATCAGATCTACAGTTATGTCTATTAAACAACTAAGAATCTACTTACCTGAACTGTTGTAGCACTGCTTGATTTACCCTACCCATACAACTATATGGATTTATCCTTTGGCCTGCTTCTTGCCATTGGCTCCTCCCCCCTATGCTATGAATCTGCTCAATCGATTTCTCTCTGCTCCCCTGAATCTTCCTGATGTACAAACTGTGTGTATTCAACTTCTCCCATCTTGTCCTATTTACGCTTCGAGAAAGATAAGTAATCTCCTCAATCCTAGCAACTAATCTCCTTAATCCTACCAACTAATTTTCCAAATCTTAGCAACTAATCTCCTTAATCCTACCAACCACCTTATCTCAACAATAAGGTTGACGGTTAAAATTAGATCAAATCTAACTCACATGTTCTAGAATCTCTTAGATATTTCATTTAGATTTTTAAGACTAGGAGAATATAGGAAATTTGACTTTCACTTATATTTATTTAAGTGAAATTACAAGATGTTATTAGTTCCTACTCAGTAAGCGGTCACTAGAAGTTGTCTTTGATCTACTTCTCGTACATTCACACCTAACCTGTGCAAGAAGCTCCTACTCAAGCTATATTTCTCAACAAAAGAATCATAGAGTTATAAAGTTCTCATGGCCTGGAAAGTTTTTATAAAGAAGTTCGTTAAAAGATTGAGCATCCTATGCGGACTATTGATGTGTTCCACTAAGAGAAAGACATTTGTTTGGACAAAGGCAAGTGAAGCTCCATTATTAGTCTTTACTTGATTTTGACAAGACTTTGTGCGTTCAATATGATAATTCTGGTGTAGAAATTGGAGTATTGATTAGGAAGGACAACTTGTTGCATATTTTAGTCAGATACCAAATGAAGCTAAAAGGAGGTTATCTCTCTAAGATCAACATACTATATAATTGTACAAGATTTAAAAATATTGCAGCCATATTTTGTGCACAAGAAGTATATATTGTTAATTTATCATCAGGCCCTAAAATATATAAAATCTCAAGTTAAGTTACCAAGATACAGATACAAATATGGACCCAGATCCAAATACAGATACAGATCTCCAAAAATTTTGAAAATCTAGAATTTGGATGTGGTGGCGAAACAAGAGCAAAAAATATAAAAATACGTTTATAACTAAAAAAAATATCAAAGCCATTTAGGAATCACAACTAATCATAACCAAAGAAGTGATTCCTCATGCATATTTCTAGTAGTATTAACCATCCATGTATCATAACTGATAATTTGATAGGCTGTAAGCATCATTGATATTTGATCATTTTAAGGACCATTTCAGCATAAGCATAAAGCAGGTCATACAACATTTTTGTGAGCCATGTCCATATGAACAGTGAATAAAGTGGTTTTCTTGAGGGCTATAGCGGGACTTAATAACAATGTGGGTGAAGTGAGCAACTTCATGGCACATAAAGATAGATCACAGCTTGACAGCAGACCTTGACCAAAAGCATAGATCAAACCTTCAGAGTAGACTCAGAGATTTGATGTTTATAGATCAGACCTCAAGAGCAGATCTCGACATAAGGATAGATCAGACATTGACCAAGAATAAAGTTTCACGTTTTAGCCTTTAGGCACTTAAGGTTTGGGGAACTTTTCATTAAAAAATCAATTTTGGGGGGGATCAGGGGGTCAAAATAGCGCTGGAAGTTTGGAGACTGTTTCAAATTTCAAGATCCATTTCCTTTTCGATGGGATTTGTTTCATGGGCTCAAGATCCTTTTCCTTCTCCAAGGGGTCTACTTTTATTACAGAATCACAGATCCACAGATCCTTCACACAGGTGTGGAGGATCCGGTAACATGGTACCCAAGCAACTCCATTACAAACACATGGCATATTACATATTTGCAAAGCCATTCCTTTATGTTCCACATAGGAGTGGAAAGTCAATGGTGGAAGTTGGTACATTGAGTGGGATATGTCGTTTGTGAGTATGAATAATGATGTAGTTAGTTTTGAAGCCTCAAAGGATACATATGATGCAAATGATTTCTTTTGCAAAGTTGTTGAATTCAGTTTGCCAAAGAAATTTGCAGAAAACAGGACTATATATGCCTTTGCCAATGTTGTTAGGCCTAAGGTTCAAATGAATATGGATTTTGTGCTTAGAAGTCTTGAACACAATGAAATGATAAAAAAAATTGTCATTACCAACAGATTTCTAAAATGAACCACTTCACTCTATGAAAAAGGATTATTGATGCAAGCAAAGTAGTTGAACTATTTTTCGAAGAAGCTTTCGTGCTTGCATAGTTATCCAAAACTATAATTAGTGACAGGGATGCCGTCATACTAACTTTCTTTGTCATTTTGGTGGAATTTATTGCAAAAGTTAGATAAAAAGATTCAGTTCATAGCTCCATCTCATATCCACAAGATGATGGGAAAACAGAGGAAATAATTGGACTATCTTTCAAATAAGCTTTTGTGCTTGCATAGCTATCTAAAACTACAATTAGTGACAGGGATACTGTCATACTAACATTCTATGCCATTTTGGAGGACATTATTGCAAAAGCAAGATAAAAAGGTTTAGTTAGTGCCTAGCTCCACCTAACATCCACAAGATGATGGGCAGACAGAGGAAATAGTTGACCTATTTTTCAAAGAAGGTTCTGTGCTTGCATAGTTATCTAAAGCTATATTTAGTGACAGGGATACTGTCATACTAACTTTCTATATCATTTTGGAGGACTATATTGCAAAATCTAGATAAAAACATTTAGTGCATAGTTCCACCTAATATGCACAAGATGATGGGCAAACAACGGTGATAAACAGAAGCCTCAGAAATTTGTTGCAGAATAGTTTTGGTACCTGACACAATAGGACCTCACTTTCCCAGAAGCTAAGTTTGCCACAATTCCCGTGTAAACAAATCCATAGTTCAACTTCATACTACTTTCAAAACTGTTTATGGAAGAAATCCAAAACTGGCTGCAAACTTAGTGGACTATCAAGCGACGCATATGTCAAACGGGTAGATTCTCTCTGCCAGTTGTTTGTTTAATGTAGCACCCTGCTTTATGTACAGGTTTTTTTGGTTGTAGGCTCCTCTTGTTGATTAACCAGAGGAAATTTTTGGGGCTTAATCACAGAAGTTTTCAGGAAACCTGTCATTTCTCCCTTTTCCTATTTTCTGTCCCTGGCAAATTGTCTGTGCAAAAGAGAACAGAAATCTCTTGCAGCCTATTGCAAGTGAAATTAGGAATGGAATTCTTCTACAGGAAGAACAGGGGATTTCATATCAGCCGTTGCTGAATCAAATAAACAGACTCTTGAACTACCCAGATTGCAGCAACATATGCCATATGGATTTTGTTGGGCCTTCGATTGACATCAATAAGAATTTTGAGCTAGGATTGTCTCGAACACAATGTTGTGATAATTCCATTTTTCCATTGCAAACGTATTCTCTAAAATGACCCACTTCACTCTATGACAAAAAATTATTGATGCTAGCAAAATAGCTTACTATTTTGCAAAGAAGTTGTGTTTGCATGGTATATCCAAAACTATTGCTCGTGACAGGGATAATATCATGCTAGGTTTCTATGTCATTTTTTGGGAACTTTATTGCAAAAGCTAGATAGAAGGATTTAGTACATAGCTCTGCCCAACGTCCACGAATCGACGAGCAAGCAGAGGTGATAAAGGAAGTCTCAGCAATTTGTTGCAGAGTAAAGTTGGTACTAGACACAGTGGGACCTTGCTTTGCCACAAGCTTGGTACTAGACACAGTGGGACCTTGCTTTGCCACAAGCTTGGTACTAGCCACAGTGGGACCTTGCTTTGCCACGTCTTACTTTATATTGAAATTTATGAAAAAAAAACTTTCTATATAAAATATTATGTTTAACTTGTCCCCAAGGTGCAGCTTAATTGACGGACGTCATGATATGAAGTATTGTGTAAACTAAGAGATCCAAGGTTCAAATCCCCCATAGTAACCTAGTCTACAAAGAAGACAAATCGTAGGCTCCAGAGGTATAGTAGTGGCAGTCAGAATCGACCATGTGTCACGTGTACGAGACCGACCCACTTGTCTATATATATATATATTATTTTTATTTTTTCAAACAATATATTTAGCTTCTTAACATTTGCATCTTAAAAATCTAAAAAAAATGGTTTAAATCATTACAACATGAGAAAGAAAATGTTAATAAAAATGTACCAAAAGTTAATGAAAAATGAGTCACTTCTTAACGCGTAATAAATTTTGCAAGTTAGGCAAGGCTCATGATTCCTAAATTAGGGAAAAAAATATGAAGCAATTTTTCAAACGTGATGCTCGAATACACTTTCTTCGTGAAGGGCATACATTTTGGCTCGTCTTTTTTCATTTGTTTTTGGAAGCTATTATCAAGGTCTGTATTTCTCGCTTGGCATGAGTTTCAACAGGATGAGAACAATGTTAACTCTTCGGTGAACCGCTTACACCTTTTTGGCCAGAATTCTAAGAGTACTGATCTGTGAATTTTAGTTTCATTCAACATATTCCAATGTTTTAACTTTTAAGTCATTCGAATTTTGTAATCCAATTTCAATGCCTGAGGTACAACCCATAGTGCAGAAAATAAACAACATTCAGTAATACACAACTTGAGATAAAGGCTTAAATTAGAATTTGATAAACACTTAACAGATATTGCCAACAGATATTAGCATATCCAATCAGCTTATGACCTTGAATTGCTTTTAGACTGTGTTATGATCTGCTTACAATAATCAGTAGCTAAATCATACATATTTCAAAAAAATGAATAGAAGCATTTTAGAATGAACCGATCAATTGCTACTGCACTGCATTGATTGAAAAAGAATAACTCATCTCACACCTTCTGGAAAGGTCTTAATGATTACATTTTGAAGCTTAAATGACCATCATAACGTTATCAAGCAAGAAACATATGGTGCTTAACGAAGCGTTCAAAAACATCAAAATAAACATTGAATAAAGCCACCTCACGTATCTTTCTTTGGTGTTTCTTGCCTGGTTTGTAGATCCATGTCTTTCATCTGTTGTTCTACTGAAACAATTCCTGTCTGAGAAAGGAACCTGTCAACAGACAGAACTTTAAGAAAACGTGTTCACAATAGAGTAACGACCATAAGATAAAACACAAGAAACTTGATGCCTTCTCTAAACTTCAAATTAAAATCAAAACATTCATGGTCAGTGAAAATGGCATAATAACGTTTCTCCGAATAGTATTGCCAACAAATGTATTTACTATCGAATATATACGATAATATTACGTTGTTTCATAAAAATGGATTAACAACTCCCTATTAACTTTGAGCTAAAAATGGCAGGAATGTGACTGAAGCTAAATTGCTTTAGTAAAAAATAACGTGACATTGCTGGTAAGATTATTCTGAACATTATGGGCTTGGTAAAATCCAATCCAAGTATATCTTGGGTAGTAATATGACCAATATTGGAATTTATACTGCATATTATAAAGTGATTAATCATCTTAACTTGTTTTCCTTGCCATTGGTAGATGTTTTGAGGGCTGTGAAGCCATTCTAAAATTTAAACATCCAAGATATGCATGTTTGGCTAATGCATCATCCAACTGAATCTACAAGTGAGACTTGTAAAGGAATTTCATGCTAATGCATGGCTAATATCATGCGACTTGAAAAAATGCAAACAATTTGGAAAACACTATTTAATAGACCTAACTTTGCACAATGGAAATACAATAAACTAATGTTGGGAAAGTAGCAAGACGTGAGGTCGAGAAAGGGTTATGATGTTTTCCACAAAATTGCAGCAAATCAAATACAAATGCAATCTGTTACTGTTGAGGAGGAAGTTGTGGTAGATACTCTCTTTGCAAATCTAGATTTCTAAATCATAACTAGCAACCTTGATGACAAACTTGTTCTCCAAAGGTCGAGAATTCAGGAGTTATGATGTTTTCCACAAAATTGCAGCAAATCAAATACAAATATAATCCCTTACCACTAAGGAGGAAGTTGTGAAAGATACTCTCTTTGCAAATCTAAAATTCTAAATCATGAACTAGCAACCTTGATGACAAACTTGTTCTCCAAATCACACCTTAACCCACACGCTGAGGAGAAATGTAAGGAGAGGATTTCCTCTCCCACTCAAGAGACTTGCAAAGGCAAAGATGAGGCTGACAGAGAGGAAACTAGATCTGGCATAGTTTATAGCAGGAGGAAACCAAGTTTAGATGTCCATATCATGGAAGTGGTGAGGAGGCCAGGGACCATGGAGAACATCCGAGTCAAAGGAGTGGATGCCCAGAGACACTCTCAAAGAGCAAGGATCATGGCACCCATTGTTAAGAGATGACAGTTGCCGACATTCATTGGTGTTAGGAAGAAAGAATCCATGAGGCACTGTAAGATATGTCAGACTATCCAGAACAGTAACTGTCGAAATTCTATAGACTGTGCAGCAGAATCCAATTTTCTGATCTGATAATTACTCCCTAATAATATTTTCAAACAGTTTATATCATGCCACTGATATCATTGAATAATTGCTGAGTTTGCTTACGCTTCCAGCGTAAGGAAATCCATTGGTCATACTATATATAAGAAATTCAAGAGTGATTGCAAACTTGGTGGAATTGTCAAATGATATATACGTCAAACTGGGAGATTCTCTCTGCCTATTATTTATTTAATGTAGCACCCTTCTTTATGTAGGAGGTATTTTCGGTTATAATCTCCTCTTATTGATTAAGCAGACGACCTTTGTCGGGTCATCCTTTTGTTCTTTTCCGTCTCTGGAAAGTTGATTGGGCAGAAGAGAACGACAATCTTTTGAAGCTTATTGCAAGTGAAATTAGGAATGGAGTTCATCTACAGGAAGAACAGGAGCGATGTCACAACTGCTGTTGACCCCTGAACTACCCAGCTTGCAACCATATTTTCGCGGACTAGGACAAGGTGATTGACAATGGCAATCATACGCAACAGATAATGATGCTTCCAAAGTTCAAACTACTCATAACATAGATCCTAGAACAAACATTGCTAAAAACATAGTAATATGGCCCAATGCATCAATATAGGAAATCTGATTGAATGGTATTGAAATTTGTTTGTCTAATATCAATATTGTTCTATTTTTTGGATAAAGTTTTGCAGCAAAACCAACTGGTTTCACCCACAATAGCGAGGTGCATTCTAGAATCTACAGACTGGGAGAGGGTGGGGTGATTCTTCAACTCTTCGTGGGAATACATGTCCGTGTGTGCAAGGTGAATTGTATACATAGAATATGGATAGTAAGACAGGCCCATCTAAAGCCACATCTAATGTGTACAAGCACGATGTACATCTCAGAACCGGGCTTAGATGGGCCTGTGCTAGTTATTCAGGTATCCATGGCAAGGGTACCGGCATAATCCATACTTACCTTTCCAGTTTGATTGGGAGAAAGAAATGGTAAAATTTCTTCAAGCCGGATCTCAATTCTGTGCACAACTTCCTTGGTCAATTCTTGGGCAGCCTGAGTTACATCCTTAACAATTGATTCCAAGGACTGCCGTGCAATGTCCAGAGCTTCTGCTGGAAAAGGAACAACCGCCAGTTTATCCACGATTCTGTCTTTCATTTGGGACAAACTCCTCCGTATATCTGCCGCAACTCCCTTGGAAACCTCTAACACGCCTTTTCCCTTATTCCAGAGCTGTGTGTGCTCTGATCTATTCTCCAACCCTTTACCGTTCGTTTGCAATACAAGAGGAGCGATCCTCCCAAATAAAGTAGCTGAAGATGATTTGCGGGGCTGAGGAGTCATGCCAGCTGCACCACTTGCATTTAGCGTAGGTTGGAGGAGAAAACAACGGGTTGAATCCGTGAAAACAGGGAGTGCCCTCCATTTGGAAAAAACTAAGCTCCGCCTTCATTTCAAAACAAATTTAACCTTCCAAGACCAAATCGATCCTCACAATTTCACTACCAAACCAGAAAAACCAAACCCTAAATCAGAAATGGCGATTTTGATCTCCCAAACCAGGAGCAAATATCAAAATGGGGCGATTTTAAGAAAATTACGATTTGGTTAGTTTATCCGCCCTGGGCGAAATAAAAAAATAAATTAATTTTTAAATAAAATGAGGGCTAATTATATAAAAAAGTTTTTTATTATTTTAATTTAAAAATTTCGCCCCATTAAAATATAAAAAGGCCTTATAAAATTTCGCCTTTTGGGCGATTATTCGCCCCTAAAATTACCCCTGGCACATATAATGCATTGTTTGGCATTATGGTAGCACATTAAGGAGAACATGGAGTGCCTGATCTGAACATGGCTGCAATATGTCTCTATTCTTTCATGGTCATGGTGGATTATGGTTCTTCTTGAAGAAATTTATGGTGGATTAGGATCTTGGTCAGGGAGCATTATCATATAGAGCAAAGACTTAAGTATGTTCTCAGGGGGAGCATAACCCTTTGCCCTTGATGTCAAAGGGGGAGAATGACATTGAGGATCTTGAGGTTGCCATCAAGTCCAAAGGGGGAGATTGTTGGCATTATGATTCTGGTTTGGCTCTATGGTACAGGTGTTGTACTTGATGGGAACTCAATCATGTGGCGGATCTCAATTCAGGCACTCAAAATCATGGAAATTAAGATACCCACAGGTAATCCTAGAAGAAGCTGCGGACCCGCAGGTATGCCGACCAAGGAGTGCGGACATGCATGCAGGTTCTACGTTCAGTAGGTGCGGACCCCAGTTTCACTCTCTCCAATGCAGAAAAACACGTGCACATGGGAATCTTTATGAATGGTTCATGGTATTGTGTTACTATGGTTTTGGACCGTGGTATTGTGAAAGGCTTGCCTATAAAAAGGAAAGGATATCTCTTGGCCAGACACTGGTGAAATTTGAATATCTTAAGATCTGAAATTTTGGGTGATTGATTTTAAAAGCTAGATCTAAATCAAGGAGAAAACTTAAAGCGAATCTATTGATAAGTCGTGATCTCTTGGGCGCATGAGTAGATCGGTGGATCTGACTGATTGTGGCACATTAAAGGACTGGTAATTTGGCCCTAATCTGAAGTCTGCAGGCGATCCGAAGGTGCAGTGCGGGGGTACGCAGCGTAGCAAAAGGTGCAGTGCGTGGTACGCAGTGCAGGAGAACCCGCATTGCGGGGGCACGCAGAGCAGAAAAAGGTACAGTGCGAGGTACGTAGGGCAAAATAAGGCACAACGCAGATGTACGCTGTAAGTCAGATAGTAGAGGTGCGGATCTGAGAAGAAGTACGCAGGGCAGAAGAATGACCAGTGCAGATCTGCGCAGTTTAGTCTCAGAAGAGCTGCAGATATACGCATGCCCCTATTGGTGAAGTTGTAGACTTATATTGAAACATTTGTTGACTGTCTTTTATCTATTGCTGCAAAATTCTGGGTTTAGATTTCTGGTATTCTTTTCTGTTTACAACATTCTGAAGAGTTGGGTGATTCATTGGTTTATCGTATAAGGAGATTGGGTGATTTGCATGTACTTGATGATTATTTGATCTTCTTGGATCCAGTTTGAAAATTCACGAAACGTGGTCCTTAAAGAAGTAAAAAGAGCAAAGGGGGTTGTAGCTCCCTTCCAGGAGAGACTGAAAATGAGAGAGAGTGGTAGCTCTCTGCAGGTTGTAGCCTGCGTACTGGTAAAGGACTGCACCAGTACAAAATCATTGTAAAAGAAGTTTATAATTGAAAGAAGATAGAGACATATTGCAGCAGGTGGTTTTCACCCACATTGGGTTTCCACCTTATATTTGGTGTTCTTTGGTGTGACTATCTGTTTTTCTTGTTCATGCGCATTATTTTATGGTACTAACATACAAATTAATGATCAATATCTGAAGATTAAATTGAAGTATAAATCAGGAAGATATATTGAAAAGAATTTGATAATACTGATTCACCCCCCCTCTCAGTATTATTTCCAACATTTACCCTAAATTCACTAAGAAACCCTGTTTTCTTACCAAACCTGAACTAAATTGCTTCAAATACTAAGTAATTTAGTAAGATAAGTTGCCTGGTGACCCTAAAATACCCTGGAATAGACCATTTCTTCCCAATTTCACTGAAACCCTTTGTCCCCATCCTTGAATCCATAAGAACCAAGGAATGGATTCCCCAATTGCATTGAATGTCATGCCCATTAGGACTCCTCACAGGGATTTAGACCATCTCCGACTTGCAGACAAAGATTTTCAGATTAAAGATACTTCCGTCCAAAAATCCCCTTTGAAACTATTCTGCAAGTACAAAGAGCAGTACTTGAACCACGCAGATTCCATTGGACTTTGGGAATCAGGTTTACCCAAGTACCAATTCCCCAGAGTTCATATCTTCCCAAAGATTGTACATTACTACCACATGAACTATGATCCCATCCAAAGGACAGTGAGAACCCCTGACAAGTCTATTCTATTTACCATCACTGCTGAATCCATTAACAAAATTCTACAATTATAGCCAAGCCAAAGCCTGACTCCTCTGTCCATTGGAGATATGCTAAACATATACCCTACACTCACCTCAATCAGACTTGCTCAGTTATACCAGACCTTCATCAAAGAAGAACAATACATCCCAAAGGACGCTCCCCCTTACTTGTGGACTATATTCTCCAATCTTGGCCGAGACATCATAGACATGATATCCAGTGTGCTAGGCTATACTACTAGTGAGTTTGTTGATGAAATCATTATAGCCTCTATGTCCATCTACTCTCCTGGACAACCACCAACCATCTTGTTTGACTATGCTAAGTTCATTGCTGATAAAATGCATGATCAATTCATGAGGTTGGAAAATGAGAGAGTGTTTAAATATTCCTCAGTTCTATATCATTTATTCTTATATTATCAAGCTGATAGATTTCCAATTTCCCTCCAAAATCTTCGTACCAAAAGCAACCCTAGATCAGTGATCTTCTGGACTTCAATAATCCATCAATTTGATTCTCAATATTCTTATACCGATTTCATAGATCTCTTTGTGTACCCTATGAAAACTATGCTACTAGGAAGCCCTCCCCCCAGAATTAGTGCAGACATTAGGAGGGTCCTACAGTTGTCTAAGAAATATAAAGTGGGGGATTGGTACTTGTACCAAAACCACACTAAAATCAAAATCTATGGATGTGAGTTGGCACCCTAAAAACTACCTAGATACCTCCCCATAAGATTGTTTGCTCTAGAGTACTACAAGCAAATGATCAATTCAGATGAGGTGAATTTTGTGAAAGCCAAGAAGAAGGCTCAACTTAGAATAAAAGATCATCTTGGCCCATTCATATGTAATAGTAGGGAAGCAGGAAAGGAAGCAGATGAAATCCTCTGAAGGTTGAGACTGAAACAAAGTTTTATATGGAATTATGACCCCTTAAACTTCATTTGCAATAGGAGACAAAAGAACAAGTTATCTCCTTACATCCACCATAGAATCCCTGAAATTGAACAATATGCTAATCAATTTGAATGGGTGGAAAACATTTTGATAGATCGAGATAGCACAAAGGTTGCTGTTGATAATGTATTGATAGATTTAGACAGAAGACTTGATGAGGATTCATTTATATGTGTGCCAGGAGAGTCTCAACCTCAGAGGCAATCACAGGGACACACTGGGCCATCAGTAGAAGTAGGGCCATTAGAGCAAGCAGGGCCATCAGAGCAAGTAGAACCTTCAGATCAACCAGAGGAATCAGAACAACCTGAGATTTTAGAGGAACTTGCTCATCTAGAACAAATCATGAGCAATCCTCCTATTTTGTAGACTCCTCTAAATGAGGAGAGGAGCCTCAAAAGATATAGAGAGGAGGCCACTCCTTCCAGTAGACCTGTTGCCCAAACCTATGCTAAGAGGCAAAGGATGAATCCATTTTTAGAGTAGGAGTATACTGAGGAGACAACAGGAACTACATGTGCAGAGAGAACAGAAAGCATGCATACCACTCCTTCAGGAGGCACACAAGAACCTTCCACCTCACAGGCTCAAATGTTGGAAATAAAACAGAGTGTGGAAGTATCCTCCTTCAGGGCTCCTACTAGCAGAGCCAAGATATCAAAGAGAAGTATAAAGAAATCAAGGCCAATGAAAGGCTAAAAGTTCAAAGTTATGAACACTACTTGAAAATGGCTCCAACAAACCAAACAAGGCTAATGTCAACCTTTGATATAAAAGAAGGGAAAATGTAGATGAGTTTTTTGAAGCCAACCACACAGAAACCCAAATCAATGGCAGATTATCTTAAAACAGATTTTGAGGTATTGGCAAAGGATATCCATCCTATTGACCAAATTAAGTTACATAAGAAAATTGGTGAAATGGTCTACTCCACTTTGACCAATAAAGAAATTGCAGCCCATCAACTCCGGAATTCATTGAATAATATATCAACACAATTCCAGCTGGAGAAGGCCTCTTCAAAAGCCAAAGGCACCAGAATAAAGTCCTTAGAGGATTTGGTCATAGAACTGGGACATGATCCCAAGGATGTGAAAGCTGCAGAGAAGCTTATCAAGAAGAAAAACGATGACATAGCTGCACTGAAGAAGCAACTCAAAATTCCTCCTCTACATCATCCTCAGACAACTGAAGTATTGAAAACACAGAAGGAGGAAGAACTTATGGACCTAGTCCTTAAGTTGAATGAACATTTGAAGGAGACTGAAGAATAATTAGACAATTTAATACAATCCAAACAGAGTGAGTTGGCCACCACTCCTTAGACTGTATTTCCTATAGTTTCCACAACAGTGCCCTCCACCTTGGCTACTGCATTAGCACCAACAATTCAACTAGCTACCGCTTTTCCAGTTATAGGTACATCAGCAGGCATAGGAACATCAATAAGCACAGGGACACCAATAGAAAAGACTGCTGAATTGATCAAGGCCATGGAGGAAACCAGTATCGAGGCCACTGAGCTTAAGAAACTTAGAGAAAAAGTGTCAAGTTTAGAGACCAATTTGCAAACTTGCACAAATAAAACAGAAAGAAGAATCTCAAAAGAACCAAAGGATGGTAGAAAGGATAAAAGTCCTTGAAAAGCACTTAACATTGCAAGAGCCATTAGGAGACATGAAATAAATTCTTTGGGCCAACATCATTGATTCCATCAATGATGTTTAGCCTTCTATTCAAGTTATTTTTGAACAGACTCAGTTAGTCAAAGTAGCCACGGAAGTAGTCCAGAAGACAGTGGAAGAATTGGGAGATAAACCTGAAGAAGCCAATCAATTGATCACATTTTTGAACAGCAGAAACAGGTACCAGCTGGATGAACTAGAAATTGATGATAGAATAGCCAACATCATTGAAATAAAGAAAGTTCTTACCAAGAGGAACCTAATGCTCAATTTGGAGAAAAGATATCACAACATCCAAGCAAACATTGACAATTTTATGACAAAGTATGGCATATTAAGAGAAAAAGGACTTCCCAGTCCTATGGTAATACATGACAAGTTGATGACCCAAGAAGATTACATTGCAAGATTAAACAAGCTGGCCAGAAACCAAGATCATACTTCAGGGCTGAAATCTTTGCCCACTTGAAAGGTGCTATATGATGGTCTTGAGAATCTATTTGACATAGAACATGAAGTCAAGCACTTGTTTACAAACAAGCCAATTTTTTTCTAAATATACAGAGGTTGACGAGATATACAAGAAAATGATAAGGATGAAATTACCTGATAGTGAATGGTGGACAAAACTTACAGATTTACTATAAATTTACTGTAGTAAATCTACATATTAAAACATGGCTGGCAGGTAAAACAGGTAATACAGGGTCAAAGTAGAATAGGTAAAGAGTATCAGTAGGTTGAAGATAGAAAGTGATTCCAACACATCATTACAAAGCAACTGAGAGAGCCAAATCTGAATTATAACAACCAACACAGTCACAATAAAAGGGACAACAAGAAAACAATTCTCCATCTGTCTCTATCTTCATGTTGAAGATATTTTATGTTTCCTAGAATAATTCTCATATGGTTAAGAGGTATTTTCTATCAATTTTTGTATAAGTACTTCACAAATTGAAGTAATTAGGGGTGGATTAAAATACATTTTTGTAGACATTTTATTTTGAGCTAAGGAGCTATTGTACTCAAGACTGGACTGGTTTTGCTAGATATGAAATAATGCTGAGGACATTTCACTGGATTCTTGTGCACAGTTGGAAAAATAAGTATTATCTCTTCATGTTTAAATATTGTTTTCTTTTCATGTTATAAATATTCATATGTGTATCTTACAAAATCTTAAAAGCAGACAAGGAATGATATCATCAGAATTAGTTTAAGTGCTCTATGTTTTAACTGTTTGATTTCTTTATGTTTTCTACTAATCTGCCTTGGTCTGGGAATTCTTAATTGCTCCCTTACTTCCATAGTTTACCCCCCCTTTGGTCCATAGTAAAGGATTCTTCATTGCCCTTTGCTACTGATCATCCTTCCTTTCTTCATCTTAATCCCGGTTAAGGATCCTTCATTGCCATTTGCCTTGGTTAGGACTATTCCATCCATTTAAACCCGCAAATTTGCTTTTGTTGTGCTAGCCTTCCCTGTGAACTCTTACTTTAGTGATTGATCAGATCCAGTTAAGCCACTATTGATTGACTCCATAGCCCAATGGCATGAATACTTGCTCTGCCCATCTGTTTCTTAATTCCACCATCCAACCAAAACAAAACATTCATGAACACTAAGAACTAGCCTGAAATCTTATTCAAAACAAAGTTAAATTATAACAAGAGAGCCCTGTCTAGACTTAGGTTGGCTAGAACCCGAGTCTAAAAGATTAGGTTTGTGGTTACCTCAGACTATTCCTTCTTTGATAACTTCTAAGGAAAAATTCTGAGTGATAACAGGTACCTTCATGCACAAACTCATGAACTTTCCAACTTTAGGTAATCTCATTTATTTTATGGTCATTGACATAAATGTCACATCTTTGGACATAAGGCCATTGATTTTCGAAGGATAAAAGCTGAAAGAGATGAAAATTTTAGATACAATAAGTATCATAATTTTAGATCACAAAACTCTACTCTTAGGAATCAAAATGCCTTGTCTCCCCTAAGGAGTGATGTTGAATGTTTCAAATGCAATAATTTTGGGCACAAGGTAAGTGAGTGCAGAAGCAGTTTTGAGCACCCATTATTGGGTGTGGGATCCCCCCACAACACGTTTTGGGGCTTAAAGCCCAAGTTTTGACTAAGTCTGATGTAAATACTCCGCGATTTTTGGGCGTAGAGCACGATGATGGTAAATGAGTCAAAGGGTTGTCCGCCCTCATTTTTGTAATGTAATGTCAGTTTGAGAGATGTATAAATAAAGCAAGGCTCTAAGTGTAAAACGGGGGAAGAAATCAATGAAATATCTAATAAGGAAGCATTGAGTCTAAGTGTAGAGTCATGTCTTCAGGTCGTAGAGTAGGAGAAGGCTCTGCAGCTGAGTGCGCAGAGGCCTAGTAGTCTGCAGCTGGGTGCGTGGACCCCTGCAGCTGAGCGCGTAGGGCGGGTTGAGTTTGTAACTGGTTGAAGCATTAATAAAGGGAAGTTTTACAATATTTATGTGTATGTTTTCCTGTTTTATGCATTGAAGTATATTTGGTAGGAATTGCAAGTTTACTATTTATTTGTTGCGCGAACTTATATGAATATTTTGAATAAGTGAATATAATATAAGGTATATGTTTATGTGAAGATAACTAACTATCATAAGAAGATAAGTAAGATCTGCGGTGTGACTTGGGGAAATAGCATAGATCGCTGCTTTAGTAGTGCGACTCTCGTCAACCCTTGGTTAGGGATGTGCGAAGTCGAGTATAACAGGGCGTGAAGGCCTCGTAGGTCAGTGTTTCTAGGAAAACTAGTGTCTATTCAGATCTGCTAGTCCCACTAAGACAGGTAGCAATCTTAGAAACAAACAATTCCAAGTAACTTGGGTTTTCCTTTATGGGAGATAGATAAGAGAGAAGTAGAGAGCACCAACCTTAGTCTTTCTCTTGGATCCTTGCTTGTTTCTTCTCTCCTTTGATTGAGCTTCACCACTCCTTTCTCACTTGTCCCGCTTCAAAGAACAGCTATAGAGGCAAAGCAATAAAATACCATCAAAGCATAGAGATCTATGATACCATAAATAATGTAGAATCATAAGTACATTAACCATACAAATGCATACATAAATACAAGATTTAGAAATACACAAGTATATGGAGGAAAACTCGAATAAATTTATTGATAGAAGTAGAAGAGAGGATTACAACCCAGCTGTCTGATCCAATGCCATCCTCCCAACATGAAAGCCCTCTTCACCTCATGAAAAGCTAGATCACCCAACAATACAATGTCTCAAATAGAAACCAACAACACTTCCTTACAAAATACAAAATTCCAACCTCTGGATCTCTACGGTGAGGGATCCATATATAGATATTTGCAGGGGGGTGAGTTAACCTCTGGGTTTTTGACTAGTGTCATTTCACTGATAGTTCTTGGTTCCACTTGGAGATTTCATGATCTCTTACTCATCCCTGGGTGAATTTGGAGGGGAAAGTGTCATATGAGCAGTTTCTAGAAGATTATCTGAGTTTCCACCTAGCAAACTGCCTCTGCCATTTGTCTACTCTTGCTCATCGCACCCTATAGAAGGGATTTTCAGTATGCATCAAACCCCTTGTGTGTAACAGGTGAGATACATTGCACCCTCAACATGGAGCAGTTTGTATGGTCCAATTTTGACTAGTTCTGAGTAGTTTTTCAGGGAGAACTTCTGGGAAATGATGTAATCATTTGACCTTGATCCTTTAGGCTTTGAAACAACACTTTTAGGGGTTAAAAAGCCCTTGGTTTATCGACATATGTGATTGGGGTTGTAGTGCCCAAATATGTCTATAACAGTTGCCCCCTAAAGCATGATGTCGTAAATCTTCTGATGTTGGGTGAAATGCTTTATCATGAGGATCCGAGGTTTTTCGAGCTGGAAGGTGACCTGTATAAAGTACAATACAATACATTATCTTCATATTACTTTCATGATCTAGTTGAGGCAGGCATTCCCATGCTCAACTTTATAAATTCATTTTCATGTACATAGGACAGACAACTGTCTGTGTGGCAGACTAATGATTTTGGTAGAGCCATCATCCCTTAGCTTGGATGATCATTTGTGCAGCTATGAAGTACATTTGATGTCTTTATTTTCTTGAATATATTGCAGCGCGGATGGATGAAACTAGATTTGGGGTCTTCAAACTCGTTCAATCTTTGCTCGATGTACAAGTCGATCCATGTGAAAATATGTTCTGAAGTCAAACATGGAAAGACATCGCCTGATTACCAGCCAATGATGTGAGCTGTTAACAAGCACGAGAGGAATCAACGATAATGATAATGACCCTCAAGGTACTATAGTTCAATTCACATGGTGTGAATATATGAGTCGATGTCGAACACCATGCAAAATCTTTCGGTCGAAGGCCATTGATGTAAACCTGTCACCGGAAGTGAGAAACTTGCCATTGAGGCATGCAAATTTCAAAGTACTGAAAGGGTTGTTTCTAACTCAAATTCTTGGATAATGAGCTGATGCTAACAAGAAGTGACCCGTCATAGGAGGGCCTTAATGGATCCCACATCTACGACATGAAACGAAGCAAATGATTTTCTGGAGGTGAAAACGATCTGATGATACAAGGTTCAGGGTGGCGGTCATTGAAAAATGGAGCGTGAAGGTATTGCAGTGGATGAGGCGTTAGCTGGGTTGGTGAATTCTTTGAGCGACTTCTATTGAAAATATCAGCGACACTATGATGGATCGATAGCGTTAACCCCATGGATGGTACGGAGGACCAATGGTGATGGTGAACGGAATAATCTAACCAGACTCAATCATGGTGATGGAGTGAAAGTGTCATGTTTAAGAGCGACCAACTACCAATGAAGTTCTTCAAGTTTTCTTCCCTTTTTCCCCAGCCATTGCTGACCAGTACCTCCTTATTTTTGTCAAGCTTGAGGAGGATAACATATGCTTGTTCTATAATTTTCCCTTTGGGAAAACTTGTCGCTGTGTTTTAGCGAGCCTAGTGATAGTGAAACTCGCTCTTGCCCGGATGGATAAGTTTGTCGCTATTGTTTTAACGAGTTTAACAAAAAAGACAACTCGATCCTTTTCATATTTAGAGAGTTTGAAAAGAGATAGAAAGGAAACTCCAATAGTCCTTTTTCGTGGTATAATCCCTTAAGTCTGAAAAAGTATAAAATAATACAAAAGGTATGACTTTTCAATAGTTTTAGCGAGCCGAACAAGACAAGCACTCAATCTTTTTGTGTAATGATCCCTCAGGTCCAAAAAGATTAAAATATAGAGGAGGGATGGCACTTCCCTTTACTTTAACAAGTTGGAAAGGCCAGTGGCTAAACAATATTTTCATATTTTACGAGTCTAAAAAGAGCTTAAAAGAGACTCGTTTTTGAGGAACGAGTGGTGTATTTGGGTAGAAACTGGTTCCAGGTAAGTTTGGAACTTCTCAAGCACGGTAGTGTAATAAGGGTGGCTAGTAGAATCACTCGTCACAGCTGTTCCTAAAAAGGGTAAACAGTCAAGTGGAGGCGTATGATTGGCTAAAAGAGTGGAGGCGACGGTAAGAACATGACCAAGGCTCAAAGGGCTGATAGCAATGCAATCACAAAGGTTATTTACCGAAAGGCAGGTTTATTTTTTAATGAGATTGAACCTTGTGCCAACATGTGATCAGTGGTGGGTTTATTTTTTAATGAGCTTGAACCTTGTGCCAACATGTGCTCAGTGCTAGGTTTACTTTTTAACGAGCTTGAACTTTGCAGAAACATTGCTCGCACCAGTCGTCGTTAAGGATGTCTCTTATTAGTAGGTTCATTTTTTAATGAGCTTGCCCCATGTGAAACTTTGCTCAGGTGCCTTTTGTATGCAGGCTAGAAATGACCAACTACAGAACTAAGAGTTAATGAACTACTGAGGTTAGGTAGGATAGTTTAGAAAAAACATTTCCTTTGCTTTGTCGGGGCCGCTGATAAAGGTGAATGGTGGATTAGACCAATCACCTAACCTAAGCAGTTGAAGTTAGTAAAATACTATGGGGTTAGAGTTACGGTGGTCGCTTTTCAATTGCGTAAAAAAGGTTTGCATGCCCCCAGGTATAAAGAAAAGTAGAGTTTCCAGGTTACCATATGGAAGTCCTTGCATTTAAGCAAGATTGTTTCATCCGCAGAGCAGACAAAACACTTCCTTGGCTTTGTCCATCGAAATAGACAAAGGTGAATGGTGTGGGTCGGCACTTCTAATCACATAACCTACAAGGAAATGGTGTTTTGGACCATTCACATAACCTTCGAGGAGATCCTGTTTCGGACTAGTCCCATATCCTATACAGAAATGGCGTTTCAGACCACTTACGACGAGGAGATCCTATTCCAGACTGATCCCATATCCTAAACGGATGGGTGTGTTAGATTGGTCATATATCCTACGAGGAAATCTATCTTTTCATCTGGGTTTGTCTGCCAAACCAGACCAGGGTGCATGCCCCCTAGGTTTCTTCACATTCACCGAATCACTCGCGGTCATTAGGTGGATGAACTGGAGGTTGATGAGACATTCCTTGTGCAAAGAGACCATTTAGGGATGGTGTTTGACTAGTATCCATGTTTGAACCAAGGAATGAAAGTTGGTCAACAAGCTGTACCATTTTGCCTTCATATGGGAAACACATCACCCGAAAGAGTGAGGAAACAATAGCTCCCATGCTGTAAATGCAGTCACGCCTAAGGAGTAGATTGTAATATAGTGGCCCTTGGACTACCATCACGTTCAAATGAATGGTTTTCCTTCTCAAAGTTATAGGCAAATTTGGAAGGATCCCTAACGGTCGACTGGTTCCTTTATTGAAGCTTGAAAAATTTCGAATCTCAGGCAGAAGCAATGGCGAACCAAGCGCTTTCCAAGCAGTTGAGGAAAGGATACTCATGGAAGCCCCTTCATCTATGATAGTGCTAACCATGATCATTTTGTAAGCTTGTACTATGATTCAAAATGGTACATTAGATGGAAGGTGGGGTCCCGCTAGTAGATTCCAATCAAAGGAAATGACGAGATTGCTTGGAGGAGGTATCGAATAAATAGCCGGATGAATCTCTTGAAATGGGGAACTTCCCTCCTATGGTAAAGGAACAGGTAGATTTCCCCCATGTTCATCAAACTCTGTGTTAACAAAAATAATTTGAACAGTGTCGTTCTCATTCTCTTTGGAGACTATATCATTTGAAGGTGGACCATTTGAAGGCAATATTGGGTCGACTGCCGTCTCGACCTGTTGACTTTGGTCTGATTTGGACTCAGAGGGTTTTTCTTCACTGATTTGCACTTCAACCAACAACAGAGGTATGTCAGTCAGATTTTCAACTAGCAATGGACTTGGCAAGAGTTTCTTGTATCTAGGTGGAAGTCGCTGTGATGAAGTAGGACGATTATCCAAGAATATTTTAGCTTCGTCTAGAAAAGGACAACGGTGGAGGGCATGATCACCTTCACACAACCTACAAGGAAATTTAGCTCTTCCTTTTTTTCCATTGATTTCATCTTCACTAGTTGATGGTGTACTCTCAACATGATCGACAGAGGTTGAAGAAACTGGATTGTGCAAGCAGGGAGACCAGTCTCTCAAGATCTGCAAGATGCAAGGGTAATCTCGATGATAATGGTTTCCTTTGCAAATGAAACATGGAGATTTGGGTTTGGAAGGTGCAATGTGTGGATTTTCATCGGATGATGCATGGGTGCCCCCTTGCACGGTTGGCTTCTTCTTCTTCTTCTCCTTCCCTTTCTTCTTCTTCTCAGCTACTTGGTTTTTAGTATCACTAGTTTCACCAAGCGAAGAGGAGGAAGGAGAGGGAGAAACAAATGAAGCAGAAGGTGGGGGAGCAACTCCAGTATCATCTCGTTGCTAATTTGATTGCTGAGGAATTACGACGTTTTGAATGATAGAGGTCGAGAATAACCATACTGGTAGGCCAATTGTGAGTCCTGGAAGGGACAATTAGCCATATAAGAAGCACCAATATCTCCCCAAGAGGAGAAAGGAATAGGATTCCCCCCAAGGGGAAATACTTGATTGGTGGACTCCATTATCTTAACCTAAGATCAACGAGGGAACAATGATGTTATTGCAAATCAAATGAATTTTATGACGCTTTGGCACAACTTGCTTTTTCAATTTTTAAGAGTTGATAAAAAGCTAAAGGTGACTCTAGTTGCCTTCGATTTTTAATGAGCTTGAAGTGACAAGTGCTCAGATGGACCTTTTCTTTTAAGGAGTCAAAAGGGAATGAAAGTGACTACTCTAGAAATGTAGGCAGAGGGATTACCAAACCAATTGAAAAACAACAATATACATCTCGGTGGTAATTTATAGAGAAATTACCGAGGACTTTACGTACGATAGTCAATCTTCCCGAATGCTGTGTTCAGTGCATTGCGATCGATAGGGCGGTAGACACGACTTCCTAAGGATAAAGGATATCAGCCTATTGTGGTCTCCCAATATATATTCAACGGTACATGGGAGCACAAGTTCATACTGGTACTTGTCATATAAAAGAGGAGGAATCACCCAACCTATGATGAAAACGATAGTTTCCAGGCTTTAAGACGTTGGAATACGTCTCTAGCCTAGACTTCTAGATGTTGTGTGCTAGGTTCCAAAGCATTTTATGTTCATTGAGGTTTATTTTATAGTTGATCTTTTATAAGAAGTTTGCCTTTCAAGGTTCACTGCGTGATGTAGATGTACAATTCCTAAATATGCAATCTAAAATGATAAACAGTTGTTTGTTTTCTTTTAGCAATGAAAATCCTAGCTACTAAGGAAAGAAGAGTAAGATTCTTTCAACAGAGAGCAGAGAGCACACACTAAATGCACTTTTCCTAAATCAATTTCCGCATGAAATCTAAATGCAAATGCACATGCATGTATTTATTTTTCCACTTCCTTAATGTGTGAATGCCAAAAAGGAAACTAAGTACATATATGAACTACTTTCTTCAAAGCGACACTTCAAATATTGACAATTCAAATCAAATACAATGGAAAAAGTACAATCGACTATCTAAAAGAGGAAGACTTTATGACACTCTTTTTCTTGACTGAAAACAAGAGTTGTGACACTTTCGAATCAAAAGATGACAGTTCGATTAAGCTACTTTTTGCAATGGAGGACTGTAAATGATGAAAAATACATAAAAACTATTTACATTTCCTTATCAAGGGAGGCTGAATAATGTGAAGGAAGAAGGCTTCAACAATGATATACTGATCATAGGCTGCAAAACTACTGAATAGAGTTGAAAAAAATGAAGAAAAAACCAATTTCTGGAGAGAGAAACAATCTCATTCAATCATCGCACCTGTCCTTAAGGGAAACAAAGATGCATCTCACCTGCAGCACATAGGAGGTGCGATGCATCCAGACTACCAATGAGAGATAGTGTGATGGTCCAGGGATGAGACTGAGCTTGGTTTTCACTCACAATTTGCAGCTAAGTTCAGGGATTTAGGTCGAGCTTATGATGGACAGTAAACGCAAAGTATAGGGGTATGATCTTATGAGGTCAATGAGATACCACGAGGGCACTTAGGATGTTTGCAAGTTAGATGTTTAGTTCATAAACCAACCCAAATATTGACTGAAGCAACATTGATCTACTTTGCAGTTGCATAGAAAAAGAAGTTCGAAGGCTAGTTGGCCTAACTTCAGGCTCCGTCTGTAGTTTATAAAGCAAACAGTAATAACAAAGAAACAAACTATTCATTATCCAGCGGAGTCGCCATTTTGTTTCTAGGAAAACTAGTGTCTATTCAGATCTGCTAGTCCCACTAAGATGGGTAGCTATCTTAGAAACAAACAATTCAAAGTAACTTGGGTTTTCCTTTATGGGAGATAGATAAGAGAGAAGCAGAGAGCACCAACCTTAGTCTTTCACTTGGCTCCTTGGTTGTTTCCTCTCTCCTTTGATAGAGCTTTGCCACTCCTTTCTCACTTGTCCTGCTTCAAAGAACACCTGTAGAGGCAAAGCAGCAAAATACCATCAAAGCATAGAGATCTATGATACCATAAATAATGTAGAATCAGAAGTACATTAACCATACAAATTCATACATAAATACAAGATTTAGAAATACACAAGTATATGGGGGAAAACTCGAATAACTTTATTGATAGAAGTAGAAGAGAGGATTACAACCCAGCTGTCTAGTCCAGTTCCATCCTCCCAACATGAAAGCCCTATTCACCTCATGAAAAGCTAGATCACCCAACAATACAATGTCTCAAAGAGAAACCAACAACACTTCCTTACAAAATACAAAATTCTAGCCTTTGGATCTCTAGGATGAGGGATCTATATATAGATATTTGCAGGGGGGTGAGTCAGCTTCTGGGTTTTTGATTAGTGTCATTTCACTAATAGTTCTTGGTTCCACTTGGAGATTTCATGATCTCTTACTCATCCCTGGGCGAATTCAGAGAGGCAAGTGTCATATGAGCAGTTTCTAGAAGATTCTCTGAGTTTCCACCTAGCAAACTGCCTCTGCCATTTGTCTGCTCTCGCTCATCACACCCTACAGAAGGGCTTTTCAGTATGCATCGCACCCCTTGTGTGTAATAGGTGAGATGCATTGCACCCTCAACATGGAGCAATCTGTATGGTCCAGTTTTGACCAGTTCTGAGTAGTTTTTCAGGGAAAACTTCTGGGAAATGATGTAATCAATTGACCTTGATCCTTTAGGGTTTGAAACAAAAATTTTAGGGGTTTAAGAGCCTTTGGTTTATTGACATATGTGATTGGGGTTGCAGTGCCAAAATATGTCTATAATAGTCAGGAAAGTGTGTGAAGTGACCTGCGCAAAGGTATTCATAATTGTACTAAATTGACCCCTCAGACATCTCAAGGGTACAGAAACCTGGTTCTAGCATCCACCCATACTACTTTGAGTGAGACCTCAGTCTACGCTTTGCAAACTGTTGCCGAAGGGCCAATAGTACAAGGATTTGTTGGGCTAATTAACTCTGAACCTGGGTCAGGCCCCAAGAAGCCAACAAATGGTTATGTTGCCGGGATTGGAATCTACATAGAGATGTCTAATGTCTTATCATTGGAATCCAACTAAGAAAGAAATTGAAGGTTGGTTGGACAAGAGAATTCACGAGTTCATGACACAGGAGAATAGGATTTGGTTGCTGTCAAAGGAAAAGTGGTTAGACTACTACCTGTACACTGAGATCCAGGAAATTTTCTTCGCATATTTACCTACTGAGCTGTACGAGTGGATCACAAAGCTAGCACATAGCTAAGGAAGGTGGAAACTCGATAGTATTATTGTGTGGACCCCAGAGTTGGTACGCAGATTGGAAGCATTGGAGGATAATATCGCGCGCGCTATTGATCACTGGCTCGATCGAATTATAGGAGGATTCATTATTGAGTTCGCAATAGACACTACGGTAAGCAACAGCGAGGCCGAACGACGCTTTCTCAAAGGACCATAAGGTAAGTATGTTAAGTCTCTGAACACTTGGATTAAAATGCTACTGTGTGAAAAGTATATTATGCGAATATATTGATGTTCGAGACTACGCGAAGTGGGAAAATTTACGGAAACGAAGGTAGTGCAGAACTAGAAAATAGCCCCTTGATTTCACCTCTGTGAGGGGACAAGGAAGAGCTCGTGAAGGTCTCACTAATAAGTGTGATCCATTTGATAAGGCAGAGGATTCCATGCATACCACCCCTGCCCACACCACCACCAACTTCACCGCCTTCACCCCCATCTTCGCCCGCACCACCTACGCCACCACCACGAGTCAATATGGCAAGCACGATAAAGTTTTTGGTGTTTAAGGGAGTAGGAAATGAAGATCCAGACTAGTTTTGGTTCGTGATAAGGGCTATATGGGAAGCTCAGGGAGTTACATATGATAACATAAAGAAAGAAACTTTGGTTAGTGCTCTGCAGGATCCTGCACTGACCTAGTATATTAAGCATTCTAATGACAATCTGAATGTGGGGATAAAGGATATCTAAATTGCGCTGAACATAGAATTTAGCAGGAT
This sequence comes from Pinus taeda, assembly GCA_000404065.3. Classification (NCBI taxonomy): domain Eukaryota; kingdom Viridiplantae; phylum Streptophyta; class Pinopsida; order Pinales; family Pinaceae; genus Pinus; species Pinus taeda. The sequence continues at coordinate 26,408 of APFE031634128.1, forward strand.
GAAGTTAGAGGCACAGTCGATCATTGGATTCAAAGAGATTACAATACTACCAGGTGAGACTCCTTGGGAGTTGGATCCGAGACTGAAGTGCACAATTCATGAAGCTAATATGACTTTGACAGATGGACAACAACACGAATGGTTTGTGGCATCACTAACACCACATTTGAGGAACGCGCTATCGTAACAAAGGTTAACGACGTAGGCAGAGGCCTTGGAGATCGTGATGAGGCTACATGAGGCCCCAATACAGGATCCTAAACTAGGAGTTTAACAGATCCACGTGCAGTTGAAAAACTTATGCCTTGAAATGTAGAGTCTGAAACAAGATAGGATAGCTCGCCCAGAAGTGCACGAAGAAGTATTGTGTGTAAAATGCAAGGGTTAGGGACATGCCAAGGAACACTACCCGGTGTTCATGAATTAACTTGTGGGAGGAGGGCTGATGCCATTAGGACCAGAGGCCCAAGAAGGACCTAGCATGACACCTACTTTGTGGTTCACGATTTGTCAAATAGGAGGAAAGCATGCTACGGACAACTGCCATTTGTTACAGAAGTACACAAATAATTCACAATAGTTATTCAATAATTTCTATAGATCAGTGGGACATGATGAGTGTACCTGTAGAAGCTATGAGATGATGATGGATAGGACTCCCACCTACAGAGTTCAGGCTGAAACGCGACCCCTTGACCAAAACACAAGAGTGGCACGAACTGGATTTCAGGGGCACGAATGAGGCCGAGGTGGGGGAGGATCTGGAAGAGGTCACAGACAATTGATATGTTACAATTGCATGGTGCCAGGAAATTATGCCCGTGATTGTACGAATCTAGTGCTTCCATCATGTCTGTATTGTACCTTATTTGATCATGAGATGGAGGATTGTCCCACACTGATAGCTAGGCTATGCAACAAGGGAGCGTTCCAACCTCCCCTGACTCAAAACTTGCAGATGATGAGGTATGAGTCGCATGAGGAATACCCCAATGTGAACATTGTGCTTTGAAGTTGAATTACGATAGGAGATGATAAAGGCAAATAGTCTGAAGACAATACTTGGGTTTGCAAGGCTCCGACGAAAGAACCAGAATTTGATTTGGGGCGCGCTAAGGAAACCTTCATGGAAGCTAGGAAGAGCTATGCTGATGCCTCCACTTTAGGAAGCAAAGACAGAACAGAGCCAGAAATGGACCCATCAATGCTCACGACGTTCCTAGAAACATGCATGAAGCTAATGCATGATAGTAAGGCTATAAAGGGATTGGAGGAAATCATTTATAGATGTGCTGAGACTGTGCCAGGAGAACCGCACGTAGTCCATAAGATTGGAAAACATGTGATGAGGATGGGAAGAGAAATGAGGTTGACTGCATAGATTGGAGAGTATGAGATAGACCAAGTAATTCTGGACCTAGGGTTAGACGTGAACATTTTGTCGAAGCAGAGATGGGAGCGCATGAGAAGGCCTACGCTGCAATGGTCTCTTATCCAGTTGTGAATGGCAAACCAAAAAAAGATAATACCCATGGGGAGATTGCAGGGAATCACCATGGATATTGAAGGAGCAAGCACGCTAGCAGACTTTGAAGTGATAGATATTGTTGATGACAACAATCGCTATCCCGCGCTCTTAGGAATTGATTGGGCCACTGACATGAATGGGGTGATAAATATGAAGAAGTGCAAGATGATTTTTGAGAAAAAGTCTCTACACGTAGTCATACCTTTGGACCCTGCAGAAGGATCACGCTACACAGAGCCGGTGTACGACTATGAAAGTGACGCCGATTTGGAATGCATCTACAAGATAACTATGCGAGAGCAAGACTCAGTAAATCTCACCAGATGAACGAATTTCATGGGAGCACGAAAGCTCTTGTACATCAGATTCTGATGAGGAAATAGATTGATGGTAGAACCAGTTGCATGAGGTGACCATGCTGAATTGTAATATGATGACAATATCATTGTGCTGTGAATCGACAAAAGTGAGGGATCTGCCTACTTATGATGGGTTAAGTGAGGTAGATGTTTTCCTGAATAGATTTGAAAGAGAGGTGCTAGAACAACAACGTATCGAGGCTTTGGAATGGGTACTACGCGCTACGCTTGCGAGGTGGTGGGGTACGCACCCAGGATGCTTTAAGGACTAGCGCAAATGTAGGAGAATGATGTGCATGTATTTTGGGAAGCCTCAGATGTGACTAACAGACAAGAATGATGGACGAGATTATCCGCGCGTGCATCTGTCCAGGTGGGTACAAGCATATGGTAAACAACCTTTGCAGATGCACATGGACTTCGTGTTCGGGAACACGGCGAATAAGCCTGTGTTGGGGAGATGCATATGCAGGTGGCTTTTATTGTTCCAATAATATGATTTTGAGGTCGTTGTGAAGGTTGGATGCCTAAATGCGGGATCAGATCACTTGTCGCGCATTGAGATAGGAGAGGAACCTACTGTCTTGGAGGAAGGATTACCTGGTGCACAACTCTTTGCTGTGTGCATAGCGGATGGACACTCTCAAGATATAATCCACTTTCTCACAACGGGAACTACACTGAAAGAGTACTCCATCCAGTAGAAGAAGGAACTAGTGGTGTGAGCAACAAATTTTTTTGTCATTGTGGGGCACCTATATAAGATGGGAAATGATGAGATACTGTGAAGGTATGTACCTAAACTTAAACGAAGCTAGATACTTGCGGATGAATATGGGGGCACTTTAGGAGGGCACTATACAGGGAGAGTGACTGCATAAAATATTCTTCACGCAGGATTGTGGTGGACGACCCTTCATCAGGATGCAAAAGTGCATTGCAAGGTCTGTGATGTTTTCCAAAGAATAGGTAAACCATCTTAGAGGGATGAGATGCCTTTGACTCTGCAAATGATGCTGCAACCCTTTGAAAAATGGCCAATCGACTTCGTAGGACCTGTCAAACCTCAAGGAAAAATGGGGCAAGATACATTATCATTGTGACAGAGTAATTGACTCATTGGGCAAAAGCGCAACCAGTAAAAGATTGCATGGTCGCCACGGCCGTGAAGTTTCTGTTTGAGCACGTATTGACACGATTTGGATGTCCGAAGATCTTAATGAGCGATCGTGGTACACATTCATGAATGAAACAATCAGTAAGCTAATAGAAGAGTTTCAAGTGTATCATCAGAAAAGCACCCCGTATCACCCACAAGCCAACAAGACAGTAGAAACATTTACAAAAATACTAGAGATTGCGCTAACCAAAGTATGCAATGCACAACGAAGTGATTGGGACCTAAGCGTACTCGTAGTATTATGGGCTTATAGGACAACATGCAAGAAACTTACAGGATAAACACCTTTCTGGTTGGTCTATGGAGTAGAAGCCGTAATGCCAATGGAGTATATCGTGCCTAGTTTATGCATAGCAGCGCTCACAGGTATGACGGACCATGGAACACTGGAGGAGAGGTTCGCACAGTGGGAGGAACTCAAAGAGGAATGATTTTTGTCTAGATTCAATTAGCAGGTACAAAAGCAACGCGAAAATGCCATGCATGATCGACATATTAAGTTGCACACCTTCAAAGTAAATGATTTGGTGTTACTATATCATAGTAAGTTTGATAAATTCATGGGAAAGTTCAGAATGGAGATTGTTTCCTAGGAAAAGTGAATGGCAGTCGATTGAAGACATCCACGTGTGGCCCGACTATCTAAATAGCCGAAAGAAGAACAATATTCACACTTCAGGTCGCTGAAAGAAGGCAGAGGACTATAAACAGATGCAGGGGATGCAAGAGTAGATACAGGGGAGCAGTTCCGACACTGCGGTCTTCGAACAACACGTACATGAGATACAACAGGCAGCCGCTCAGTGCACTGCTGACCTTGCAGCAGTCCGAGAAGAGTTGGGAGGTATTCATGCGAAGATCTCCGTATCGACAGAGTAACTCGAGGGTGAGTCACGATGTTTGTGTTGGGGGCGTATTGGGCGTGGGATCCCCCCAAGACAAGTTTTGGGGCTTAAAGCCCAAGTTTGACTAAGTCTGAAGTAAAGACTCCACGATTTGTGGGCGCGGAGCGCGAAGATGGTAAATGAGTTAGAAGGTTTTCCGCCCTCATTTTTGTAATGTAATGTCAGTTTGAGAGATCTACCCATGGTTCGCAGACCATGGGATTGTATAAATAGAGCGAGGCTCTAAGTGTAAAAGGGGGGAAGAAATCAATGGAAGATCTAATAAGGAAGCACTGAGTCTAAGTGTAGAGTCGTGTCTTTGGGTCGTAGAGTAGGAGATGGCTCTGCAATTAAGTTTGCAGAGGACTAGTAGTCTGCAGCTGAGTGCGTAGGATGGGTTGAGTCTGTAACCGATTGAAGCATTAATAAAGAGAATTTTTACAATGTTTCTGTGTATGTTTTCCTGTTTTATGCATTGAAGTATATTAGGTATGAATTTCAAGTTTACTGTTTATTTGCTGCGTGAACTTATATGAATATTCTGAATAAGTGAATATAATATAAGGTATCTGTTTAAGCGAAGATAACTAACTGCCATAAGAAGATAAGTAAGATCCACGATGTGAGTTGGGGAAATAGCATAGATTGCTGCTTTAGCAGTGTGACTCTCCTCAGCCCTTGGTTAGCATTGCGTGAAGTCGAGTATAACAAGGCGCGAAGGCCTTGCAAGTCAGGAAAGTGCACGAAGTGTGAAGTTATTCACAGTTGGACTAAATCAACCCCTCATACATCTCAAGGGTGTGGAAACCTGGTTCTAGCATCCCCCTATACTGGTTTGGTGAGACCTCACTCTGCGCTCTGTAGATTGTTGCCAAAAGGGCCAGTAGTATAGGGATTTGTTTGGCTAATTAACTCCAAACCTGGGTCAAGCCCCAACAAGCCAACGCCCATCTAAGTCTCAAAATACTTAGCAGTCAACTTTTAGAAAAGATAAGGAGAATTAGAAATGAAAATATAGAAAGAGAATGGAATGTGGAATTCCTCTATCAACACATAATTAAGAAAACATATGGTATGTGTATAGTGGTTTTTACAAACATATGGATGGGCATAAGATCAAATTTCTGCTGCTAAAAGAAAAGGACAAAGGAAACAATGTCACTTTCGAAAAACAATTCCCCAACAAGAATTAGGGGTAAGGGCATAGTCAATCTTGATGAAAAGACTAAAGCCCAAAATGTGCTATATGTAAATTTATAAAGAACAACTTGATTAGTGTAAGTCAAATGTATGATATGGATTTAATGTGACCTTTCAATCCAATGACTATGAGATCCGAAATGAATAAAATGAAAAGCTAGTGGGGAAAGAAGTTGGAAATCACAAGAATGTATATGTGTTTGATGACTCCAGAGTAAGATTCTATTTGAGAAAGTATGTGTTTGATGACTCTAGAGTAAGATGATATTTGAGAAAGTCGAGTGAAGCCCGATTATGGCACAAGAGACTTGGGCATATGAACTTTGACAATATAATAAGAGTCAACAAGCTGAGAGTTGTGAGATATTTTCCAAGACTATCAAGGCATGATAATTCAATCTGCAAGTCATGTCAATTTGGTAAGAATACTAGGACTCATTTCTAGAGAAAAGAGTTTTCTTCATCTAGACCACTGGAGCTAATTCGCACAGATATCTGCGGCCCAACTAGAGAAAAAATCTCAAGCGGAGAAAAATACTTTATGCTACTTATTGATGATTTTACTAGGGCCACTTGGGTTATGCGCTTAAAGGAAAAATTATAAGAATTTAAACATTTTAGAAAATTTAAATATCAAGTAGAAAATGAGAAAGATCTAAAGATCAAATTCTTAAGATTAGATAAAAGAGGAGAATACACTTCAATGGAGTTTGAAGAATTTTTTGAAGAACATGCCATAAGGAGTCAATATTCTATGGCTAGAACTCCATGACAAAATGGAGCAGTTGAGAGAAAGAACATAACAATACAAGAAATGGCCAGAGCTATGATAGATTGAAACAAGTGTACCTCACATTTTCTGGGAGGAAGAAACACAAGCAGCAATGTACCTATAAAACAAAACACAACTTAGGCCTAATAGTGATAAGTCACTACGATTTGTGGAAGGGAAGACCTGCATCAGTTAAACACTACAACGTTTTTGGGAGTAAATTATTTATCAAATGGAATGATGAAAATCCCAGAAAGTTGGATTCACGCGCTGATGAGGGTATATTACTTAGGTACTTTGCTCGAAGTAAATGATACAAGTGTTACAATAAACAAACAAAGAGGGTTGAGGAGTGCATTTATGTAGTATTAGATTAAATAAATTCACAACTTGTGTCCTCCAAAGGAAACATGAACTCAAATGGAGAAGAAAGTTCAAAAATTAGGCCAGATCAAGATGAAACAGATTCAGATAATGAAGATGTGGAAATGAGCAAACCTTCTGTTGAGAAATGACAACAAGAAATTCAAGTTTAATTTGTGCTTGAATTAAAATGTGAATTAAAATAGAATTCTTTTCTCATAACAATTTGAAAATAATTAATTAATTTTAATTAACTTAATTAATTTAGGAAATTCAAATTGGAAGTTTTTTAGAAGACATGTATATGTTATCCCTAACTTATAGGAGTTCATGATGAGTTATGAATGAGTTGTAATTAGTTAACTCATTTTATTGAGTTAAGTTCAGTTAAATTAGTTCCAATAAATTTTAGGAACTAATAGTGAGTAAACACTTAGTTGGGACACTAGTGACCTAATTAGTGCTACTCTAGGTAACTGAAGATTCCACCATCAGAAACTCATGCATGCTAATTTTGAGAAAGAACTAGTTGAGACTAGAGTGTAGGGATAATGTACTATTTGTTTTAGATTTTTCCGAGTTGCACTGATAGTTCATGCATTCAGGAACTGATCCTTGAGAGATTGCACTATTTTTAGAGGCTTTATTTCCCTGTAAATACAAGCTATCCTTCATAGGAATTACACATTGGAATAGAGATGTGGAGAGCTTGTGAATTGGCTAAGATTTGGCCTTGAGCTTGCTTATGAGTTGGAGATTGAATTTGCTAAGTGCTGGGATTATTCTAGAGAGAACATGCATTGTAATTTCATTTTGATTTTCCAGATTAATACAAAACAGATAGTGGGGTTTTGAGTTGTGGCTTATCCCGGATATTTATTGTGTTCTGTGCCTTTGATTCTCTTCCTTTATTGATTATTGTTTGCTCAATGTTTATGGTCCTCCGCTATAAAGATTAGAATTAGATTCTTGTCTCTTGTTTTAGTAGATTACATGAGCTTGTGAATCTAGAGGTTTTTCTACATGGTATCAGAGCAAGATTATTTTTTGGGCCAAGAGTTTACAGAGAAGTTCTGAGAATTTAGGTGAAAAATTTTCAGAAACAAATTGCAGATTTGGGTTCATTGGGAAAAGATACCCAAATTCAATTTATTTTTGGCCGAATTGGCGTTTGGATGAGGGAGATATCGCTGATTTAAAATCAACTCTCTAGAGGAGATTTCGAATTTTTTAGTTTTTGGGTTACAGGTGAAAGTCGAATTTGCATACATACTTCAAGATCAAAAGATGGAGTTCCATGGGTTGAGGCTTGAGTATGCCTTGGAAGGCAACTCAAATTTTATATCTTGGAGGGACAAGATGGAGGTTGTGCTAGAAGATAATGGCTTGAAGGAATTCATTGATCAAGAAGTCCCCAAGCCAGCAGCTACAGATGTACAGAACTTGGCCGAATGGAAGAAGCATGCGGTGAAGGAAAGGCAGATAATACTTGAGGGAGTTAGAGACCACATTGTCTCGAGTCTCCATGGCAAGGAAACTCCACATGTTATGTGAAAAACATTGAAAAACTTGTATCAGAATAGAAGCGATGAAAGTAAGTTGGCGTAGAAGGATAAAATTCATAAAACCAAGATGTAGAAAGGAGAGACGATTCCAAAGTACTTGACCAAGTTCACTCAATGTCGAGATGAACTTGGAAGTGTTGGAATCAAAGTTGCCAAGAAGGATATGGTAAACCTTGGTCTTCTTGGACTCCCAAAGAGTTGGCATAGTTATCAGGACTCTGTCAATGGTCAGGAGAAGCTACCAGATTGGGAACGACTATGCTCAGATTTGATGCAGGATGAGATCAAGAGGAACACTAGGGTTGGCTCTTCATCAAAGATTGATGATGAAGAGAATTGTTCCTTAGTGATTAAGGAAAGGAAGGGGAAAAGTAAAATTTCTCATTCCAAATAAGATTCTTATCATGGAGGTAAGAAGAAGGACATGAAAAAAGTTAAATTCTTTCATTGTCACAAGATTGGCCACTTTGCTACAAATTGTCCATTGAAGAAGTCCAAGGAGAAGTCCTCAGTACGAGAGGTGGGTGAGGCTTTGGCCTCCCAATTCAAATTGGACTTTTTCCTCATTGCATGCATGATGTTTTTAATTATGGAAAGTGTCTGGTACTTAGACAATGGAGCTTCTTTCCACATGACTGGCGACAAGGAGTTATTCAGTGAACTGGAGGAGAAAGATCTCAAGATGCATATCAAGATGGGTGATGACGGTAAGTATAGTGTTATTAGTGTGGGCACTATTACTTTTTAGAGGGAGCATGTGGCTCCACTCACCTTGAAGAATGTTATGCATGTACCTGGACTGACGAAGAACTTGGTATCCATTGCCATGCTTGAGGATAGAGGCTATGATGTTTGAAAGGAAATGCGTTCCTTCGACACATAGCCATGGGTCAAGTAAAGAAGATAGGGATTCAAGTTAAGAATATCTATAAGATAGAGGTAGAGGATTGTGGTGCTTTGAGTTCAACAGTGGAAAAGATGTTGAGCCGAGACGTCAGCGAGAATTGGCATAGGCTATTGGGACACTTGCATCATGGGGCTTTGAAGATATTGCAACAAATCTCTACGGTCTTCCCAAAGGTACGCTTGAGCAAGTTGATACATGCAAAGGTTGTACTTTGGGAAAATACACCAAGTATTCCTTTAGAGATAGAGATAGTTGAGCAGAGTATATTATGGAGAGAGTCCATTCAGATGTGTATGGACCATTCTCGATAGTATCCACCACCAAACACAGGTATATGTAGATGGCTATTCTCATAAATGTTGGATAATTTTCATGCAGAGAAAGGATCAAACATTCACAAAGTTTTGGGAATTCAAAGCATTGGTCGAGAAAGAGTCAGGAAAGAAGGTTAAATATCTACGGAGTGATAACAATGGATAATATGTCTCCAACGATTTTAAGAACTTCTGTGTAGTGGAAGGGATTAAACAAGAGTTGTTGACACCTCATAACCCTCAACAGAATGGGGTTGCTGAGAGGAAGAACAGGGGCATAGTAGGGGCAGCGAGGGTGTTGTTGCATGATCAAGGCCTACCACTACACTTGTGGGTTGAGGCATGCAACACAGTGGTTTATGTTCAGAACCGTAGCCCACATCGGATACTTGAGAGTAAAACACCAGAGGAAGCTTATTCCGATAAGAGGCCAAAAGTTGGTCACTTCAGGATTTTTGGGTCATCAGTTTATTTCCATGTGACCAAAGATGCATGGAAGAAGCTTGATTCAAAAACAGAGTTGGGGATCTTTGTGGGGTACACTGATACTACCCACAAATATCAGGTGTAGATGAAAACCAGTCGGATGACAATGGTTCACAAGGATGTCAAGTTTGATGAGGAGAAGGCCATGCGAGTATCCCTTGAGAGAGAGCTTGAGCTACATGTGGAGGATTAACTTTTAGTTCCTAAGGTTGAGGAGCCTCAAATTGATGTGGAGCAGCCACATGCAGAGGTTTTGAGAGTGAAGACATCCACTTAAGCATAGTCTTCCAGAGAGGGAAGAAAGATCACTAGAGAGGCTGACAGATTGTTGGATGATGCATGGGAGAATGTGGGAGCACCCTCTTCTCATCGCAGATAGAGGAGGTCACCAGAGAGGTACACTAGATACGTGACACTTACAGGCACATGTGTTGTGATAGAGCCATCTTCCTTTCAGGAAGTAGTGTATCAACCAGTTTGGGTTGATGCGATGGTGGAGGAGTATGACTGCATAGTTCGAAGCAATGTTTGGGATGTGGTCCCGAGACTAGAGGACAAGTCAATTGTGATCTCTCATTGGATTTACAAGGTAAAGAAAGATGTAGATGGTAGTGTGGAGAAGCATAAGGCCATATTTGTGGCCCGTGGCTTTTCATAGGTAAACGACATTAAATATGATGAGACCTTTGCTCCTATTGCAAGGTACTCGTCAATCATATCTATTTTGGCATTATCCGAATAGATGGGTTGGAAGATCCATCAGATGGATGTGAAGAATGCCTTCCTCAATGACATGATTGACGAAGAGGTGTACATAGAGCAGCTTGAAGGTTTTGAAACCTTGGACCGTGAGTTGCAAGTGTGCTGACTCAAGAGAGCCTTGTATGGGTTGAAGCAAGCACCTCGTGCTTGGTACACCGGGATAGATAGCTACTTCGCTGGTTGGGATTCACAAAGAATGAAGCGGATGTGAACCTATATCACATAGTGGTGGAAGGTAAGATATTGATCATTTTAATTTATGTAGATGATCTCATACTGACAGGTGATGAGAAGCTCATCAAAAATTACAAGGAGGACCTTGCAAGAGAGTTTGAGATGAAGGATATGAGGCTCATGCATTAATTTGTTGGCATGGAGGTATGGAAGGGAGACTGGGAGTTGTTTGTTTCTCAAGGCAAGTATGCCAATGAGATACTCAAGAGATTTTGCATGGAGGGAAGTAAACCCATGGAGACTCTTGTAGGTGGTAACTGGAGGAAGGAGGATGCTACTTCAGGAGAAGTAGTGGAAGCTACTATTTATAGGCAACTTGTGGGTTCACTCATGTATTTGGTGAACACATGACTAGATATGTGTTATACAGTTAACCAGCTTAGTCAAGCGATGGTTAGGCCTACCAAGATATGTTGGAAGGAGACAAAGCATGTATTGAGATACCTTAGAGGCACTACTCGGTTTGGGTTGTGGTATAGATAGATAGAGGGAGTGAATATTCAAGGCTTCACTGATGCATATTGGGTGGGGAGTCCATCTGACAGGAAGAGCACATCAAGAGGGATCTTTAGTATTGGGTCAACTACATTTTTTTGGTACAACAAGAAACATAGATCAGTTTCACTAAGTTTGGCAGAGGTAGAGTACATGGCTGCAAGTCAAGCAGCATGTGAGGCTATTTGGATGAGGAAGAACCTGGTTGGTTTGTTTGGTCAGCAGATGGATCCAACAATGATTTATTGTGATAATCAGAGTTGTACCAAACTCTCTAAAAATCCATTTTTTCATGATTGATCCAAACATATAGATATCTGTATCATCATCTCAGATATTGTGTATTGGGGCATATCATGTTGTTAGATTACATTCCTATGGAGGAGCATATGTTGACATCTTGACAAAGGCATTGCCAAGATATAAATTTGAGTTTCACAGGGATAGGATCAGGGTAGTGGATAATCCCTTTCTTGTTGAGAGGGAGTGTTGAGAAATGGAAACAAGAAATTCCAGTTTAATTTGTCCTTGAATTAAACTATGAATTAAAATAGAATTATTTTCTCATAGAAATTTGAAAATAATTAATTAAGTTTAATTAACTTAATTAATTTAGGAAATTCAAATTGGAAGTCTTTTAGAAGACATGTATATGTTCTCCCTAACTTATAGGAGTTTAGGATGAGTTATGAATGAATTGTAATTAGCTAACTCAGTTTATTGAGTTAAGTCTAGTTAAATTAGTTCCAATCAGTTTCAGGAACTAATAGTGAGTAAACAATCAGCTGGAACACTAGTGACCTAATTAGTGCTACTCTAGTTAACTGAAGGTTCCACCATTAGAAACTCATGCATGTTGATTCTGAGAAAGACCCAATTAAGGCTAGAGTGTAGGGACAATGTACTATTTGTTTTAGATGTTTTGAGTTGCATTGATAATTCATGCATTCAGGAACTGATCCTTGAGGGATTGCGCTATTTCTAGAGGCTTTATTTCCCTTAAAATACAAGCTATCCTTCATAGGAATTACACATTGGAATAGAGATTTGGAGAGCTTGTGAATTGGCTAAGTGTTATAGACATTTTTGGGCACTGCAACCCCAATCATAGATGTCCATAAACTGAGGGCTCCTAAGTCCCTAAAAGTGTTGCTTCACTACCTAAAGGAACAAGGTCAACTGATTACATCATCTCCCAGAAGTTCTCCACTAAAAACTGCTAAGAAATGGTCAAAACTGGACCATACTGAATACGCAGTGCAGAGGGTGCGATGCATATCACCTTCCCAGTGTAAAGCGTGCGATGCATACTGAATAGCCCCTCTGTAGGGTGCGATGGGCAACAATGGACAAATGGCAGAGACAGTTTGCGAGGTGGAAGATGATGGAATCTTCCAGAAGCTTCCCCTCTGACACTTGCCTCTATGTTTTCGACCAAGGATGAGTAAGAGATCATCAGTCTCCAAGTGGAATCAAGAACTATCAGAGAGAAGGCACTAATCAAAACCCCAGAAGATGACTCACCCCCCTACAATCATCTATATATGGATCCCTCATCACAGAGATCCAGATGCTGGAATCTTGTATATTATAGAGAAGTGTTGTTGGTTTTCTGGTGAAACTTCATAGTGTTGGGTGATATAAGCTTTACTTGAGGTGAAGAAGGGCTTTCTTGCTGGAGGATGATGCTAGGTCAGAGCAATTGGTTGTAATCTTCTTGCTATTCTTGATATTAATAAAGCTATTCAAGTTTTCCTCCATATTCTTGTATGTTTGAATGTATATGCATTTGTATGGTTAATACATATCTGGTTCTGTGTTATTTATGAATATAGATCTTTGTTCTTCGATAGTAGTATGCTGCTTCGATTCCACAGGTGCTCTTTGAAGCTGGGCAGATGAAGAAGAAGCGGCAAAGATCTATCAGGAAGGAGAGGAATCAAGTAAGGAACCAAGTGCAAGACTAAGTTTGGTGTCCTTTTTTCCACTCTTATCTATTTTCATAAATGAAAACGAAAGTAGTCTTTACTTGTTTGTTTCTAAGATAGCTACCAGTCTTAGTGGGAATAGCAGCTCCGGTGGACACTATTCCCGGTAACACTTGTCTTCCTTTCGCTGCACCTTTCCAAATGAAGGTCAGAGTTAATTCCACAAACATTTATCGATGTGTGGTGGATGAAGGATCCTCTACAAGTATTATATCCTCTGTAACTTGGAAAGATTTGGGTTCCCCAAAGTTGTTGACAGCTCAGAGTCAGTTGTTAGCCTATGATAGAAGACCTGGTGAATCTATGGGTGTTCTTCTTCAATTGCCTATTACTTTAGGTGGGAAGACTGTATTAATCGATATGATGGTGGTTGATAGCCCTTTAGACTTTAATATGCTACTTGGGTGTGATTATGTCTATGTTATGAATGTTGTGGTGTCTTCACTCTTTCGAGTGATGTGCTTTCCTCATGAAGGAATATTGTCACTATTGATCAACTTGCATCTGATAATTACCACCCTAATTCAAAATATCCCTTATTTTGTTCCAAGTGTTCAAGTAGACTCTACCCCGCCACGGGTGAATTATGTGGCATTGAATCCTCAATGTTCAATCATTGCTGAGAAGGATCCTTTGACTTATTATTCTCCTTCTTGGGACTTGGTCCCGACAGTTAACCAATAGATTCTTCCTATAGGGACATGGGACCCCTTAATTCCCTCTTTTGATCCTTGTAGTTCTCATGGTTTCTCAGAACTTGATTTTCCTTCACAGGAGGAACGCTTTGAAGCCATGAGTTTTGACTACCAAAGGAGTCCTTGGCCTGAGCCCTGCAAGGGGTTTTTCCAAAAGAACTATTATGTGTAAGCCGCAAGGTTGCATGGTTCCATGTACCATATTGTATATATAAGGTACACATTTTCAAGTTTTGTATTCTATAACATAATATTTTATATGAAGTTTATATACGGGATGTATTAACTTCTTGTCTAGTGTTCCTATTTATGTTTACAGAACTTGGAAGATTTCTCCTTTGGAAGTTTATGGTTGGTCCGTTTTGACAGGTATTGGTTCTCGAAACTAGCATATAGGTTAGGTTTTTCCACCTGCATTATGCACTTATCAGTTTCCTTTCCCATTTAGCCTTAGGATCGACCCACCAAGTTATGGTGCAGAACCTTCTCATTGCTTAGAAGTATCATGACTTGTGTGGTAGAGCCTACCTTATCATGGGTGCCTTAGTTAGTACCTTCTTGTCACTTGGCACTCATGTTGATTTTTTGTCCCTAGGCTCGGGGGTCCTCTTTAGTCCCGCCATGACTTATGCGATGAAGGCTCATTCCTTTTTGCTTCTTCGCTTCGTTCTAGTCTTATACCCTAGAGGCTCCTTCGCATTGAGTTGTACTACTGCATTGCATTTTGACCATTTACACCTTTTGGCCTTAAGCCGGCTTCACTTGGACTCGTGTTTAAGCCAACTTTTGACCATGACGACTGCAAAATCAAACTTGCACTCCCTTGACTTTTGCAACTTGACACACCTTGACCCATGGAAGGAACACACCTTTGAGTGTCTTTGACAAGTTTTCACCTCCATGCATTGAGCATAGGATTGTTCCAATCCCAGGAACTAGATCAATTGTTTCACTGACACTTGTTCTTTCCACTGTACTATAACATTCTTTTATTATTTTTCCAGCTTAAATAAAAAGACAAAAAATTTATATATTCCAAAAAGAGTGGGAACAGGGCAATATTTCCACTTATTCTTGGCAGCTAGAGTCAGTTGTGTCGCCCTTGAACAAAGCACTCAAAACAAAGTCTCCTCCATTTGGGCGGGATTTACTTTGACTTAGGTACGCCTTAACCTTGTTATTGAGTCAATTCTCCCTCGATCGGTTATCTCTTCCAATCATATGGAGGGTTCATTCATGCCTCCTGCATGACGAACTTATACAGAGTCATAATATGCTGCCACATAGTCACATTGAGTCATGCTTTTGTTCAAGGGAAGTTAGCCTGAGTCGGCCTCTCTGCGGTGTCTCTTGACTCATTTTTCAGTCGGCCATCCCTGGTTGTCAGTGTCTTGTCTATCATCACATCAGTTATATTGGTCCTTTACTCGTGCCGGTTTGAGGTCTCCATTGACTTCTTATTGGCGAGTCTTGTCCTTATCGATGACAACATATTTCTCTGAGGACAGGCCTAGAGCTGCACCCTGGCCCTATTTTCATTATTGATCGGTCACCTTGTGCTCAACATCGATCAGTATCATGGGTCTTTGACTGAGTGGTTTCCCTTATGTTCGACATCAGCTGACACTATCACACATTGGGATTCGTGTAGTACCTTGGTTTCCATTTGTCCCTATTGGTGGATACCTTGCCTCTATGTCAGCTTTCATTTTTGGTTGGTTCAGAGGGTTTCTGTCATGTGATAGCCACATCTTGTGTACGTGGAAACGTGCTTCGGTCGGGTTACTACATCTTTTTCATCTTATTCCTTCCACATTATTGGCCTATGGGTTACACTCACGCTAAATTGATGAAGAATGCCTTAATGCCTTCCTTCTAGTAGATCTTTCCCTATCGACTACGACTCATTACTCTAGGGAAAAGATCTAGATCCCATTTGGCAGTACCTTGGGGTTTGCAGTTATTAGTGGCAGATCCTTAGCTATCGACAGTGAGAAACCATCATTGTCTCCTGATTGATAGATTCTCACAGCTATTCGACTCCAGCTCATCTATTCACACTTGTTAGATTGTACAGGGTACCTTGATGCTCATTATCATTATCAGTGAGTAGTCTCGCGTTTGTTAATGGTATACATCAATGACTGGTAATCAAACGTTTTCTCACATCATCAACTTCATATCATTTATTCCCATGGTGTAGAAATGTACCACGACGGTCAGGGAAGACCTCAGGTTGCATCAGCATTCATTGGTTCACTTGACAGTTGCTCCTGTTGCTGCTAGTTGATACCACTCCATCTTATATGTTGCAGTCATTCATGGTGACATTCTATATGCTGGCACCTGATTTTGCAGTGTAGTACCGTTTTACTCCATCATGTTCATTTGGTACTTTTGGGATCAGTCTTTGATATCATTGATTCACTTCATCCTTCAACATCATTGACATTCTTATATGTGATATTCAAACATGTACTTGCTTGATCATGATCAAATGATCCATTATGTATTTTCCAGTCTGTTATACTTGTATACTTAGTGGATCCGCTTGTACTTGATATGCATACATGCTTTACTTTCTCTGAGCATGGGTATGCCTGCCTCAGACAATGTTTCTTTCTGATCTCTTTTTGTGGCTTGGCAGGCTGAACTCTTGTGAAGTCCTTCTTAGTTTTTGACATGTTTCCTTTCCATGCACGCACTTAATATATTTCGGCCATCATGTACCCCTTCTGACCCCATATATTAGGGGGCATTTGTTATTGCTCCAAATATCACTTTTGATGTTTGTGATGCTGCACTCATGGCCTAGGGCAACCCCTCCTTTCGGACCTGGTCCAAATACTTAAAAAATGGTGTTTTACTCCCTATACGCGACATTGCCCTTAGCTAAACACGTGTATATGCAGATCTGTGTATACCCAACCCGCATATATGTCTTAAAACACTTAAAAAAATTAAATCTCCTTAATTTCGGGCAGAGATCACAGGTTTTACCTATTGATTACCTATTAGTGTCCGTGGCCCAACTGTTCCCAACGAATTCCCAACTAAAAAACTACTTGGGAGAAGTATAAAAAGGCTTCAATGGGGAGGCCTATGGAGGAGAGAAAAGAAAGAAAAATCACTCTGCTGAGATTATCCCTAATCAGGTTTGAAGATCCTTGTGCTTCCAGCACTTCCCCCATTATAAGAAACCCTTGTTTCCTTGAGTTATGATGTCTTTCCATTAGTTGAGATATACTTGAGTGAGTCATGGAAGGAGCTTGCTGAAGGCTTGAGATTGGATGAATCCGGAGGACAGTTATGCTTGGAGCCTGTGAAAGGAAGACTCAGGTGAAATCATTTCTTTCTGTATTTTAGTTATCTATAATAAAAGAAACACTTGTCTTGTTCCTGATATTAATCTTCTTCATGCTTATGATATCAATGTTATGGTTTATATATGAATGGTTGTTTCAATTGTTAAATAACTACCTTTCAATGTGTTATGAAGTTGATTTCCTTATGATGCTTGGTCCATATACTGCTATGCTTTCTTGAATTGATTGTTTTGCAGATTGAAGGATCGAAAGGAACTCCAAGAGGGTTTGGACCCTGGCTGGATCTACCCAAGTGAAGGACCCCCAGGTGCACCTCTCTTCGTATAATTTGTTTATATTAGTATCTTGGCTCTGTGGAATGCTTATTTTTCTTTGTAGATAACCCTCGCCCTACTAGGGTATTGACCCAAGACCCTAGGGGACTTTGTCCCTCAACACCCATCATCCCATGGCAGTTCCCATTACAGAGAAAGAGTCGAGGCACGCTCTCATCGCCATACTTACACCAAAGACAACAAGGAAAGGTATAAACACTCTCGACATTCGAATGTCCATTTCTGTTTTAATCATGTTTTTAATGATGAACGTAAAACATGGCATCGAAAAACATGTGCCTTTTGTGGATTACATAACCATACATTTTCTAAGTGTTGGAAAAGAATAGCAAGACACAAAAGGAGGAGGTATGAAAGACCCTCTCAACAATAGGTAAAGAAGCATGTTAAACAGATCTGGATGTTGCAGTCATTACGATAGAAGTGGCCATCAAAGAGCCACATGTTGGAGGCTCCATCCAGAGCAGTGTCTTAAAGACAAAGTGTCGTTGCATGAACCAGGTGAAATGATTGTTCGACAAGCAAAACCACCATAGGGGAATGACTCATTCACAGCGATAAGTGAAAAACGATTTCTAGATATGTTAGCTTGTCATGGTCGTGCTTTTGTAAATCATTTGTTGCATTTTAAAATGTAAAAGTGATGATGTGTTTTCCATCACTTGTTTAGCAACAATGATGTCTGGTATTATTTTGAGTCGCATTTTACACTCTAAAAGTGATATTGTGTTTCCATCACTTATCAAAACAAAATAGTGTTGGCCTTATATTTGTAAATCATGTGTTGCAGTGATGATGTGTTTTTTCATCACTTGTTGAAGCAACAATGATATGTTGGCCTTGTTTTCGTACCTGGCGTATTGTGTCCATATTGATGTAAACTTGACCACCGAGTATGTGTTATAAACTCGTGGCAAGTATGGGATGCTTGGGTCATTAACTGGTCATCAAAGTCAAGCATGTTGTAAGGTCGTAGGGTCTTCTAACAAATCTATATTCTCTAGGAATTAAATGCAATAAGAGGCAATAATTTATTTTCTTACAAGACATTTAAATAATGATAGTTTACCATTTACATTCTAATCCCTACAACTTTAATAGTGAACATTTCATTTCAATAACTTACATGAGTAACCTATGCATAGAGGAATACCTATACCGATGGCCCGATGGAGATGCCCTTGAGTTGCTACTTTTGTTGAAATGCTCCTCTTGACTACCGACTGGATTTACCTCCTAGCCAACTAGGAAATAATTCCTAGCCCAAGAAACCTCCACAGGTTCCCTAGCCCTCCGAGCCCAAGTCCAACTAGATGTAGTGTGTGTGTGTGTCCAAGACCAAGATAAGCAATACTCTCTTCCTCTCTCTCTCCAACAATTTCTCAAAATCACAGCCAACCCAAAATCAAAAGCAAGACCCAACATCCCCCTTTCTCCCTTCATCCTTCCCCTTTTATGCCCTCCCTCTCTTCTCCACCTCAACCACCACTCCTTAATGTCATAACTTCTCCACCATCCTTACAGTTGACTTCTCTTCTCCAAACTAAATATTAGAGTACATTTGGGAATGTGATATGAATGTAAAATTGGGTAATTAATGGGAGAGAACCATGTCTTCTCTCAAGTAAATGCGAGAGTACATTTTGGGGATGAGAGATGAATATATAAATTGATAATTAGTTGGAGAGGACCATGTCTTCTCCCAAGTAAATGTGAGAGTACATTTTGGGGATGAGAGATGAATATATAAATTGATAATTGGTAGGAGAGGACCATGTCTTCTCCCAAGTAAATGTGAGAGTACATTTGGAAATGTGAGATGAATATATAAATTAGTAATTAGTAGGAGATGACCATGTCTTCTCCCAAGTAAATATGAGAGTACATTTGGGAGTGTGAGATGAATATATATATAATTTGGAATAATGGAAGGAGACCTTATCCTACCCAAGATTCAATTTGAGAAGACAAGTTGGGAATTTGAATAATAGCACTAATGAATTTTATATTAGTAAATAAATTTATAGTTTCCCAAATGAAGTTATTCACCAATATTTCTCAATATTTTCAGGTAATGTAAACATTGATAAAATTTGCATGATAATATTAAGTGGGGCATTACATACACCCCTCCTTTAGAAAACTTCATCCCAAAGTTAGAGTGAAAATATACAAGGAGTTCGATGGCATAACAAAATAGAGAGATTTATAGTAGTAAAATTTGATAAGTCAGACAATGACATTACTTCCCATTAGGAGTCTCTAACTGATCGATATCCTCCTATCCATCCTGACCTACTTTTGTTCCCACCCTATCTGTCCTTTACTGCTATATCCGGTGGCATTAGCTATACCAATCTAACCACTGATAAAACCAACATGGCGGAAGTGTCGACTATATCGACCTAACTTCCCCAGCATGCAATTAGCAATCGTCCTCACACATCTAAGGGAGCGTGTCCACCACTTCCCTCCCACGATTCCAAGTTTTGGAGGTTACACGGTTGGAAATGCCTCCACCCCTCCTCACAACTAGGGTCAATGCCCTAACACGGACCACACTACAGTGTTGGTTGGACTTATCATCAAATAATCCAGTCAGTTCGTCTTGCCACCTATCATTTGAATTTTATTCATGTCATAAGAGTGCATATCAAGTAGATACCAAATGTAATAGAACAATGTGCATTATACCTTCCCCATGAGATGTCTCGACCTTCCCTCAATGGAAGAGTAGATCTCGACTATCATATAGTTCCTTCCCCCCTACGGGTTAGCTCTTAATCAAGCATTTATATAACAACAAGACATATAATCATCATATTATTAAGTCTAGTATCCACGTGTCAATCTTACAGTTCATATTGGAAATAAATCATAAATTCACTCAGTCATTCATTTAAACAATTCATATCCATTTGAGACATATATGAACCAAAATAATTCTGATAAGTCATGCACTAGATAATTCATCCCTAAGTGAGTCATACATTTAGGCCATACATCAACCATTTCCATCATCAATATCAAATATATCAATTGATTTATATAAGTAGTTTCACATGTCCAACCAAATGCATCAATATTACATAATGTTCATAAATAAATAACATGGAACTGCAAAATAGAACCTTAACATAGGTAGCTTTCTAAGTTAAAAATGGGCATCACAGATGCTCAAAAAGTGAGGGGTAGTCATGACGCATAGTCTCTACATCCTCCTAGGTAGCAGATCCTGGGCTATATTTGTCCCGCTGGACCTTAACTTGGTCCACTGTGCGACATCTAATCTGTTGAACCCTATGGTCCAATATGCGTAATGGTTCAACCACTACGGTTCCCCTGTCCAAGACCTGCAATTCCCTCCAATCCAGTTTGTGAGATTCATCAAAAAAAATAATGTAGTAAAATAGATACATGAAAAACATCATGAGTTTTATGCAAATGCGGTGGCAATACAAGACGATAGAAAACTAGTCCAATCTTCTCCTTGATCCTAAAAGGTCCTATGAACTGAGGTGACAATTTCGTCCCCTTCCCAAACTGAATGGTGCTTTTGTTGGGCCGAATATGAATAAAGACTTGGTCCCCTACTTCATAACTGAGATCAATCTTATGTGAATCAACATAACTCTTTTGTCTATCTTATGCTTCCTTTAACCTTAGTCGAACCTACTTTACCTGTTCCTCCATTTCTTGAACTAATTCAGGGCCAACTATTACTCGGTCCTCCAACTTTTCCCAACTCAACGATGTCCTAAATGGCCTCCCATATAGAGCTTGATAAGGAGGCATCCCGATTAACTGTGATAATTGTTATTATAGGCAAACTCTACCAATGGTACTTACCTTTCCTACTGAGTCTGATTATCCATGACGCACATACTAAGCATGTCCTCCAGAACCTAATTTACTCTTTTAGTCTGCCCATCTGTTTTTGGATGATATATAGTGCTCAGGTTCAACTGAGCCCCTAGTGTTGGCTACAAACTTGTCCAAAACCTAGATGTAAATTGGGAGTCTCTATCAGAAATGATCTTTGTGGGCAACCTGTGTAGTCAAATAACTTCATTTACAAACACTCGCGCTACATCCGTAACATCATAAGTGTCTCTTACTGGGATGAAATGGGCAATTTTGGTCAATTTATCAACTATAACCAATATAGCATTGTGCCTCTGTGAAGTGAGTGGTAAATCCACCACAAATGCATGGAAATTACCTCCCATTTAGATAGAGGGATGTCATGTGGTTGTAGGAGTCCTGCTAGATGGTGATGATCAGCCTTTACTCGTTGACATTCAAGACATTTGGTGACAAACTGGACTATGCCATGCTTCATGCCTGCCAAAAAGAAGAGTTTCTTCTCGTCTGCATACATTTTCTTTACTCCAGGATGTGCACAATAGAGTGCTCTATGTGACTCTTTTAGGATGGTTTTTCATATACCCCCTCCCTTAGGTACATACATTCTCCCTTAAAACCTCAATATCCCATCTGGCTTAAGGACATATCCCTCAAACTTTGGTTCTATCTGTTTCCCATTCTGGATTCCTGAGATAACTTTTAGGTACCAACTATCTTCAAAAAGTCTCTCCAATACACGTTCCCTTAAATTTACTTTTAAGGCTACTAGGGAGAATGTTCGTGGTCTCCTGCTTAGTGCATCTACCACCACGTTCTCCTTTCCCTTGATGTATGAGATCCCAAAATCATACTCACTCATGAATTCGCTCCACCACCTTTGTTTGGCGTTCAAATCCCTTTGAGTGAAGAGATGCTTCAGGCTTTGATGATCTGTTCTTAACTCAAATCTTCTCCCAATGAGGTAGTGTCTCCACAGCTTCAAGGCTAACATCACTGCTGCTAATTCTAAGTCATGGGTAGCATATAACTCTTCATGTTTCTTCAATTTTCTATATGAATAAGATATTACTCCGCCTTCTTGCATCAATACTGCACCCAATCCTTGCGCTGAAGCATCAGTGCAGACAATGAAGTCTTTACCCATGTCTGGTACTTGAAGGATGGGTGCACTAGTTAGTAACCTCTTTAGTTCTATGAATGGAGTGTCACATTCATTTTTCCATTCATACCTGACCCCCTTTCTTTATAATGTGGTGATGGGTTTTGCAATCCTTGAAAACCCTTCCAAAAACCTGCGATAATACCCTGCTAGCCCCATAAAACTATGTACCTCATGGGCCTTTTTTGGTACTAGCCAATCCATTATGGCCTTCACCTTTTCTGGGTCAACTGAAATCCCTTCCCCTGAAATGATGTGCCCAAGGTAATGAACTTTCTTCTTAAAGAAGGAACATTTTGACAATTTCCCATACAATTGATTTTTCCTTAAGCAAGTCAATACAACCCTTAGGTGCCTCTCATGCTCTTTTTCACTCTTGGAATACACAAGAATGTCATCGAGGAAGACTTGCACAAATTGGTCCAAGTACTTCCTGAACACACCATTCATGAGGCTCATGAATACTGCTAGTGCATTGGTTAAACCAAATGGAACAACTATGAACTCATAGTGCCCAAACCGAGTTCGAAATGCAGTTTTTGAGATGTTCTCCTCCTTAATCCTCAATTGGTGGTACCCAGATCGTAGATCGATCTTTGAGAGACTATTGCTCCCTTCATTTGATCAAATAGGTCATTTATTCAAGGTATCGGGTACCTATTCTTTATCATGGCTCTATTTAAGTCTCTATAGTCTATGCATAGCCACAAGGAACCATCCTTCTTCTTGACAAAAATCACTAGTGCACCCCAAGGTGAAATACTATGTCTAATAAATCCCAAGTCTAAGAGCTCTTTTAACTCCATCTGCAACTCACAAAGTTCTGGGGTTGTCATCCTATAGGGTGTCTTAGATATTGGTTTTGCACCTGGTTTTAGGTCGATTGTGAAATCAATCTCTCTTACAGGAGGTAATCCAAACAATTCCTTTGGAAAAACATCCTTGAATTCTGACAAAATTGGATGTTGATCTAGGGAAGGTCATTTCTGGTCACTTGCAGCCTCGACCAAATATAGTTTGCAACCTTGTCTGAGACAACGTTTTACCTTCATCATGGATATGAATTGTAGTGACACTCCCCTCTTGATTCCAAAAATCTCAATTGGCATACCTTCATCATCGAAACAGATCACTTTCTTCTTGAAACAGTCTACTAAAGCTCAATAAGCTTCTAGCCAGTCCATTCGAATAATTACATCATACGTCCCCAATGCTATGACGTATGCTTTCAACTTGGTCATACACCCCCCTAGGTTTACTTGACATTGGTCAACACTAGGCCCTACTGCTTGTTTTATCCCAGAAGCCATCTAAATTTGTTTAAATTCATTGTGCTCATAGGCTGCCAACCCACATTTCTCTAATGCAACTAGTGAAATGAAACTATTTGTAGCACCAGAATTAAACAAAATTTTAACTTTTACTTTGTTTATCATACCTGAGGTTTCTACCACGGCAGACTGGTGTTCAACTTGCTGATTGTCAACTACTGCATAGATTTGATGGTGGCTACTTACTCCCCCTGCTGGTTCTTTTCCTTCTCTCTGGTTGTTACCCGTTTGTAACTCATGGCAATCCCACTGGTAATGAGGTCCTCTGCATCCCCAAAAAGTGATGCACGAGGGACATTGAACCGAATGTGGTGGAGTTCTTTGGAAAGAGTTCCTTCCCCTGGGAACCCTGCCCCTACTTGTTGCTCCTCGTGTATGACCTTGATTTGTATGCACCCATGAAGCTGTGGATGAGGCTGCACTAGAAACCATTGAAATCCCCACTATCGGTGCTCTAGGTATAATCGTGTTTCCATATGGTGGTGGCCTCAGACTTCCTCCCCTTTGGAAGGTATAAGGGGCCTTCCCCATAAACCCTGTTTTCCATGGAAATATGGCTCTGCCTCCACCCTTTAATTCTAAGTGTTCTTCGACCTAACGAGCCTGTTCTACAACTTCAGCAACTGAGGATAGTTTCCACATCTGCACCATTGCCCTAATTTTAGGATTTAGTCCATAAATAAAACGATCCGCTTAGCGTTGGTTAGTATCCATGTAGGAGACATACTTGACCAATTACATGAATTGAATTTCATATTCTTATATTGTGTGACTTCCCTATACCAGGGCATGGAAGGCTCCTACCTGTTATTCTTCATAATACGCTGGTAGGTACTTTTTCCTGAATCTCTCCTCAAATAATTCCCAAGTAACTGTGTCTAGAGTGAGGTGCAGTTGATGCTCCAAGTTACCCCATCAATTCAGAGCATTATCTCTGAGTTGGAATATTGTTATTTTGGGTTTGGAATTGGAATTGTAATCCCTTAGTGTGAAGCATCTTCTCATTCCCTCTAACTAGGCTTCTGCACGCTCGCTGGCACGACCTTCTGCAAACTCTGGGAGCTTAATCTTCTGGATCTCCCTAGTAATGTCCTCAATTGGAGGCCCTCTATCATAGTCTTTATATCGCTCAAGATTCCCTAACCCTGATGGAGGGTGTTCCCCTTCCACTTCATTTGTTTAGCACCCCCTTAAGGTCTCATTAATTGCTTCCAGGGAATGCAAGATGAGAGTCAATTCTAGTGAAGGTAATGGGTTATTTGTAGGATGTCCTTGTGACAACTC
This sequence comes from Pinus taeda, assembly GCA_000404065.3. Classification (NCBI taxonomy): domain Eukaryota; kingdom Viridiplantae; phylum Streptophyta; class Pinopsida; order Pinales; family Pinaceae; genus Pinus; species Pinus taeda. Next base: position 51,442 of record APFE031634128.1, read on the forward strand.
TCCAGGTCCTTGGTTTCTTCGCATCCTCACCATTTTGAATTGTTCAAAATCTGCACGATACCTAAGACTTATTAGCACAACATAGGGCCTTCTTAGTTCTCACTCATCTCACACATAGTTTGCATAATGATAGATGCAAGTTTTCCCTTTTTGTTATACTTCGTAAACGATTATTTCTAATATAGAGATGATAACATGGTGCTTACTAAATTCTCCCCCATTGTCATCTAAGCAAGTGCTACCGCACATTGTTATTCACCCTTAAGTATCCTTAGGTATCCCTAAACAATCATACTAAATCCATTCTCTATGTTTCGAGCATTCACATAATCATTAACCTTCCATTTTTAATCACATTATTATAACTATTCCCCAAAAGGAAATATTGTAAATTTTAGACATATTTTATTTATTTTCTCCTCATTTTAGTTATATGAATTTGTAATAGGGCTTAGTGCCCTCATTCTTGAGGAGTTCAGATTATCAAGTTGCTAGGATATTTTGAGGAGTTGGTCAAATAGGCCTTTGTAAACATTGACAAGTGTATAGGTAGTTTTGGGATAGATGTGCATATTTCTTTTGAACGGCCTAGAAATTTCTTTAAACTCATAGAATCATTAGGAGGTAGACCACGAAGAAGGGAGTTGCAGCAGCCTCTCCTCAAAGAGAACCCATAAATCAATTTTATGGGCGTCAAATCTTGATCGAAGAGCACGTGGAGCCATGATAAATCTTGTGTTGTGGTTTTCAGGAGCGTGAGTTGCACTCCATTTGGAATTTCATTTAAGTTTAGAGTAAACCATATATATAAAATATTATAGTTATTCTAATCACAAGTAAAATAATCTAAATCAAATCTACCTCATTATTTTTTTCAAAAGTGTGATTGCCTTGTACATGATTTCATGTGAAACTCATAAACTACGAAGATATAGCAGAATCACTTCAAAGTTTTGAACATACCCAAGGGCGAACTAAGCAAGATATAGCAGAATCACTTCAAAGTTTTGAACATATCCGAGGGCGAACTAAGCAAGATATAGCATAATCACTTCAAAGTTTTGAACATATCCGAGGGCGAACTAAGCAATTCTGCCATACAAACTCCTGGAATTGATACCATGAGTACTGCAAGAGTTTCATATATATGTATATATATATATGTGTGTGTGTGTGTGTGTGTGTGTGTTTTGTTTTTCATTTTTAAATCCCCATTCGCGACACACTGATTCCAGTATTATGGGAGTTATATGGTAAAAGTCATCAGTGCCATCAAAATTTGTGAATATTTTCTCCAGTCCAGCACATACTGACTTGAAGATCGTTATGAGACATCCTCATTTCTCTTTAGCGCTTCATCTAACTTTGTTATGGGATTTATAGACGTCACCTGGATTGGGTTGCGTGGCAATGATGGCGAAGTTACTGTCAATAAGAAACCAAAGGAACACAGTGGTATTGTGTGTTGGCATAGTGCTTCAGCTTCAGATTAGAATGACAACGATTGTTGCTACGATTGAAAAATATAACAATTCCTACTGCAACAAGGACATAAGAGCTCTGTTTACACAAGGGAAATTGAAGGAGGTTGTTCGAGTTTTGCATGCTACCGACCTCCCTATAGAGTCTTCAACTTATGTATGCTTCTTACAGAGCTGTATTAAGAAGAGGTAATTGTCAGAGGAAGATTAGTACACGCTCACATGCATGCCAGGGGATTCGTTGTAGATAAAATTGTTCTAAATACCCTTATTAACGTGTATGCCAAGTGCGGAAGTTTAATGGATGCTCCCAAAGTATTTTTGGAAATGTGTGAACAAAATGTGATTTCATGGACCTCCATGATATCGGCTTATGTCAGCGATTGGCAGGCTGAGAAGGATTTGGGATTGTTTCGGTGGATGCAGAGAACAGTAACTCAACCCAATCATTTTACTCTAGCAACCGTTCTTCTGGCGTGTGCGAAGCTAACAGCTCTGGAGCAGGGAATGAAAATCTGTGAAGAAATAATTAGGAGGGGATTTCAGTCTGATATGTTAATGGGGAATGCCCTTGTAGATATGTATGCAAAGTGTGGGAGTATAAGGAATGCGTGAAATGTGTTTGACAAAATGCTGCAATGAGATGTAGTATCCTAGACGAGTATGATTGCAAGCTGTCAATAGAATGGGCATGTTAATGAGGCTCTGAAGCTTTTCTGGGATATGTCAGAGAGAAACAGTGAATCATGGACAACAATGATTGTAGGATATGCTCAAAATGGCCATAGTGTAGAATCCCTGGAGCTTTATAGACAAATGAAGAATGCCTCCGTGAAGCCGAACTCGAAGACATTTGTTAGTGTTCTTTCTACCTGCAACAAACTGAAAGCTTTGAAACAAGCTAAAGATATTCACGAAGAAATAATTAGAGGCCAATTATAGTTTGATATCTTTGTATCAAATGATCTAGTATACTTGTATAAAAAATGTGGAAGCTTAGAAGAGGCCCGTGTTCAAACACCATTTTATCAAATGCAGATGGGGTTTTGGAATTCCTCAATCGAAGATAATATTGGGCTGCAAAACCTGATTAGAACAGTGTGATGTGGAATGCAGCAGGGCAATGTCGGACGGGAGGCCAAGAGGGTCTTTATGGAGGAGCATAAAATTAATAGGAAATGAGGCATTATTTGTCATTCAGGAGATCAAAAGAATAAAAATTTATCCAACGCGCTTGGGGAACTTTATGAAAGTCCACACCTCCAAGTTGCTGAAAAGCGATCTTGTTGCAGTTCTTATCGAACTCAAAATACATGGGGAGATTTTTTTTTAACGCTCAAGACTATGACTGCATAGATGGAAAGAACAGCCTCATAAAGTTTTACTACACCTGCATTATGCAAGCTACCCATCTAATATTTGCAATTTTATCAAACAAAATGAACTATTGTTGGATTCCTGTCAAAACCCAATGGGTTGGCCTCATGTTATTTTTTCTGGACAGAAAAGGGTGACAATGTTGGCCTGTTATCCTGTTGCCTTTGCAATATATCACATCTATTTTTGGAGACTGGAATTTCTTGACTCTGTGAGAAAGAAGATACATGAGGCAAATATTTGTGGGAGCTGATTGTGGCATTGCAATGTGAGATTGGAAATTCGATAAAATTAGGTGCATAGACATAGAAAATTATAGCAGATCTGAGCATGAAAATACAACTTGAGAACTATGCGTTTGTCAGAAATTGTGAAACATATGTAAGAGAGTCGTGAAGCAGTAGAGGCCACAAGAATCCCATGGGAGCCTTGGGGCATAATAGGCCACAGACTGAGACAAGATGGAAAAATAGACCGTGACTTGCAGAAGAGACCATAGACTTGGTGCATGTAGAATTCATAACAACGTAGAGTTAGGTGAAAGTTTTGTTGAATGTTTATATGATTTGGACCCCGAGAATGTTGTGACTTATGTTCCGCTATCAAATACCTATGTTTCAGTTGGTAGATGGGATGGTATCGAAAGGATAAGGAAAATGATGAAGGACAAAAAGATTACAAATAAGACTGGATTCAGTTGGATTGAGGTTCATAAGCACATCCACGTTTTCATTGTAGGAGATGGATCATCATACTCATGTACAAAAGATCTCTGCAAAAAAATTTCCTGTGGTATTTTAGATCAAATCGGTGGCAGAGTAGACTCAACACACATCATAAAGAACCTGATGATCTAGATTGATGTCTCAAGGCCTCTATTGTTCAAATTCAATCTCAAGCTCCTGGCAGCTACAAAACTTGTTTCTATTGCCTTTCATGGCAATAAAGAGGGTATCATTTTCAATATCTAAACAATTTGTTATATGTATATATATTAGGATTATAATTCCTTATGAGGGTTACAAGCTCTTTATAGCGGAATTTGGGTTTAGTGGGTTTTGGGTCCAGATTCTAAACCAAAGCTCTGATACCATGTGTAAGGCCCCATCCTAGGGTCTTCTAACAGATCTATATTCTCTAGGAATTAAATGCAATAAGAGACAATAATTTATTTTCTTACAAGACATTTTTACAATGATAGTTTACCATTTACATTATAATCCCTACAACTTTAATAGTGAACATTTCATTTCAATAAATTACATGAGTAATCTATGCATAGAGGAATACCTGTACTAATGGCCCAGTGGAGATGCCCTTGAGTTGTTGCTCCTGCTGAAACACTCCTCTTGACTACAGACTGGTTTTATCTCCCAGCCAACTAGGAAATAATTCCTAGCCCAAGAAACCTCCACATGTTCCGTAGCCCTCTGAGCCCAAGTCCAACAAGATGTAGTGTGTGTGCCCAAGACCAAAATAAACAATATTCTCTTCCTCTTTCTCTCTCCAACGATTTCTTGAAATCACAACCAACCCAAAATCAAAATCAATACCCAACTCCCCCCTTTATTACTTCCTCCTTCCCCTTTTATGCCCTTCGTCTCTTCTCCACCTCAATCACCACTCATTAATGTCATAACTTCTCCCCCATCCTTATAGTTGACTTCTCTTCTCCTAAGTAAATCTGAGAGTACATTTGGGAATGTGATATGAATATAAAATTGGGTAATTAATGGGAGAGGACCATGTCTTCTCCCAAGTAAATGTGAGAGTACATTTTGGGGATGAGAGATGAATATATAAATTGATAATTAGTTGGAGAGGACCATGTCTTCTCCCAAGTAAATGTGAGAGTACATTTTGGGGATGAGATATGAATATATAAATTGAAAATTAGTTGGAGAGGACCATGAATTCTCCCAGATAAATGTGAGAGTACATTTGGGAATGTGAGATCAATATATAAACTGGTAATTAGTACAAGAGGACCATGTCTTCTCCCAAGTAAATGTGAGAGTACATTTGGGACTGTGAGATATATATATATATATATATATATATATATATATAATTTGGAATAATGGAAGGAGACCATATCTTACCCAAGATTCAAATTGAGAAGACAAGTTGGGAATTTGAATAATATCACTAATGAATTTTATATTAGTAAACAAATTTATAGTTTCCCAAATGAAGTTATTCACCAATATTTCTCAATATTTTCAGGTAATGTAAACATTAATAAAATTTTCATGATAAGATTAAGTGGGGCATTACACATGTAATTTGCAAAACAATGTACTACAGGTTGCAGAGGTTGCAGGTGTCGTCTCATCGCTTAAGGCTTCGATGAAAAAAGGTGAAGGAGATGGAAGCGAAACCTTTCAGGATGCTTATGATGCAGACAAGGTACAAAGAAGTTGCAGATTCTTTTTCATGCTTTTGGAGGACCAAAAGCTCCTCAGTGGGGAGGATTGATCCATGTGGCTCCAAAGACACACACAGGACAAAGAGGACTTATGGAAGCTCAGAAATCAAAGTGATCAGAATGATTTCGAACTAGGACCAAAGCATAGATCTTGTCATCCTCATCGCGGCGATGTGAATGGTTCGTCAATCCGAGCTCGTATGAGGGAGAATGAGCCAATCAAAGTTCTGGTCAAAGTTGGGTTGTGGGCCAGGCTTAAGTATCTTGCAATTTGATTGACCCCGGGGCATGAAACCTAGCTCCCAAAAAGGGTCGAAATTGTGGCCTCGTTAATTTTCCCAATATCCCTTATTTTCTAAAGATTTGAGAAACATCTCTATTTTAATAAAATTCAAAAAAATATAAATGAGGTAGCGGGCCACCACCCTCACCACCCCAAAACTACATAACAAAATAAATTTTATTGTTAAAATGTCGACGGGCTGTTATCAAGAAATCTAGTGTCCACTCGAAGCTGCTAGTCCCACTAAGACGGGTAGCTATCTTAGAAACAAACAAACCAAAACTACTTTCGCTTTCCTTTATGAGAAGTAGATAAGAGGGGAACAAAGGACACCAACCTCAGTCTTGCGCTTGGTTCCTTGCTTGGTTCCTCTCCCTTCTGACATATCTTTGTCGCTCCTTCTTCGCTTACCCAGCTTCAAAGAGCACCTGTGGAATCAAAGCAGCATAATACTGTCGAAGAATAGAGATCTACAATCATAAACAATATAGGACCAAATATATATTGACCACACAAATGCATATATTATCTAACATACAAGAATGTGGAGGAAAACTTGAATAGCTTTATTAATATCAAGAATAACAAAG
>APFE031634128.1:57620-88462 GCA_000404065.3 Pinus taeda
ATATATAGGTGTGAGTCAGCTCTGGGTTTTTTATTATTGTCATTCCACTGATAGTTCTTGGTTCCACTTGGAGATTTCAATGATCTCTTACTCATCCTTGGGCGAATTTTGAGAGGCAAATGTCATATGAGAAGTTTCTAGAAGATTCCTTGATCATCCAATTAGCAAATTGTCTCTGCCACTTGTCTATTCTCGCTCATCACACTCTGTAGAAGGACTTTTCAGTATGCATCGCACCTCCCGTGTGTAGTAGGTTCGATGCATCACACCCTTAGCACTTAGCAGTTTGTATGGTCCCATTTTGACCAGTTATGATCAGTTTTCCATGGAGAACTTTTGGGAGATGATGTAATCAGCTGACCTTATTCCTTTAGGGTGTGAAGCAACACGTTTAGGGACTTAGAAGCCCTTGGTTTATGGACATGTATGATTGGGGTTGCAGTGCCCAAAAATGTCTATAACAGTTTCCCCCTAAAGCATGAGGTCGTTAATCTTTTGATGTTGCGTGAAATGCTTTATCATGAGGATCTGAGGTTTTTTCGAGCTGGAAGGCAACCTGTAATAAGATACAATACAATACATTATCTTCATACTATTTTCATGATCTAGCTGAGGCGGGCATTCCCATGCTTAGCTTTATAGGTTCATTTTCATGTACATAGGACAGACAACCGTCTGTGTAGCAGACTGATGATTCGGACAGAGCCATCATCCTTTGATTTGGATGATCATCTGTTTGGTAATGATGTACATTTGATGTCTTTATTTCCCTGAATATATCGCAACCCGAATGGATGAAACTAGATCTGAGCTCTTCAAACTCGTTCAATCTTCACCCAGAGTACAAGTCAATCCATGTGAAAGATGTTCTGGAGTCGAACATGGAAAGACATCCCCTGATTACTAGCCAATGATGTAAGATGCTAACAGGCGTGAGAGTAATCATCGATAATGATGATGACCCTCAAGGTATGACAGTATAATTCACGTGGTGTGAAAAAGGGACTTGGCGTCGAACACCACGTAAAATCTTTCAGTCGAAGGCCATTGATGTAAACTTGTCGCTGGAAGTGAGAAACTTGCCATTAAGGCATGCAAGCTTCAAAGTACTGAAAGGGTTGTTCCTAGGTCGAATTCTTGGATAATGAGTTGATGTCGACAAGAAGCGACCCGTCGTAGGAGGGCCTTAATGAATCCCACATCTACGACATGGAATGGAGCAAATGATTTTTGTGGAGGTGAAAATGATCTGATGATACAAGATTCAGAGTGGCGGTCATGAAAGAATGGAGCATGAACGTATTGCAGTGGATGAAACACAATTTAATTCTGTGAGAGACTTCTCTTGAACATATCGGCGATACTGAAATGGATTGGTAGCGTTAACCCCAAAGATGGATGGTACGATGGACAAATGGTGATATGATCGGTGAACGGAATAACCCAACCCGACTCAGACGTGGAGTGAAAGTGTCATGTTCAAGAGTGACTTGCTACCAATAAAGTTTCTTCAAGTTTTCTTCCCAATTTTCCCCAGTAATTGTTGACCAATACTTCTTTATTTTTATCAAGCTTGAGGAGGATAACATATGCTTGTTCTATAATACACCCTTCGAGCGAACCCATCGCTATGTTTTAACGAGCCTAGTGAAAGTGAAACTCGTTCTTGTCTATATGACAAGTTTGTCGCTATTGATTTTAACGAGTTTAACAACAATGATAACTCGGTGCTTTTTCAATTTTAGAGAGTCTAAAAAGGGATGGAAAGGAAACTCCAATAAGCCTTTTTTGTCATATAATCCCTTAAGTCCGAAAAAGTATACAATAATACGAAAGGGATGAATTTTCGATAGTTTTAACGAGCCGAGCAAGACAAACGTTCGATATTTTTGTGTAATAATCCCTCAGGTCCAAAAAATATTAAAATCTAGAGGAGAGATAGCACTTCTGGTAGCTTTAACAAGCTGGAGAGGCCAATCGCTTAGCAATATTTTCATATTTTACGAGTCAGATGAAAAGAGCTTAAAGGAGACTCATTTTTTTAGGAACGAGTGATAATTTCGGGTAGCAGCTTATTCCAGGTAAGGTTTGGAATTTTCCAATCATGGCAGTGTCACAAGGATGGCTAACAGAATCACTCGTCACAGATGTTCCTCAAAAAGGGTAAACAATCAAATGGAGGCGTATAATCGGCTAAAACAGAGTGGAGGTGATGATGAGAACATTACCAAGGCTCAAAAGCTGATTATAATGCATTCAAAATGGTTATTTACTGGAGATTGGTTCATTTTTCAATGAGCTTAAACTCTGGGGAAACATTTTCTCATGGCTTAGGTTTAATTTTTAACGAGCTTGAACTTCACATAAAAACTGCTCGTGGCGGGTTTATTTTTTAACGAGCTTGAACCCTGCGGTAACACTGTTCGTGATAAGTTTGCATGCCCCCAGCATAATAACACAAATCGAGGTGCATGCCCCCCAAGCTTCATTGCATTCAACACGGTGGTTGGAATGAAGGTTTACCTTCGAGATCTTTGAAAGACTTGACTTGGATTTTACGATATCGTAATCAAAGACTCGATTTGGAAAGGGATTTGTTTCATTTTTTAATGAGGTTGACACGATATAAGAACCATCCTTGGAATCCACCATATTTACAGTATTTGATAGAAAATCAAAAACTGAAGGATGATTAAGGTCGCTGGAATAATATTCATGGTAATCCGGAAGATGGGAACAATGGTGGTGATCTTCCCTTGGTGCCTCTTCTATCATCATTAACTGAATGATTCCTTCATCTATAGAATCTACATGTGACCAAGGATCTGAAGAGGTGCTATATTCCTTAGACAAAACACTCGATGAGCATTGATTTGGGTTTGCCCCCCAGGCCAAGAAAATTGATTGCTACAATATTTCTAAAATGGCAATGATCCATGCTGTCAAAATGTTCAGGAATCTTCTGAATCCAGAAGATTTCATATTGCAGGTTCCCATCGTGGCCACTTCCGTCAGATGGTTTGGAGGTAGTAGGGAAAAGGTACCCATCAATGTAGGGTCTTTTAGTAGGCCTACTCTGATATTTTGAAGCGAATGAGGGCTTCCATGGATCATTAGAATGCTTCCCATAACTTGTGAACTGTTGGGGAGAAATGTTTATTGGTCGACGACCTTAATTCCTCCTTGGAAGGGAAATGCAACCTTCCTGAAGTACGTCGACAAAACGACAACCATAGCATATATCCAGGGCCTTCCCAATAGGATGTTGTAATCGAGGTTTCCATCGATAACTTCAACATCAATTTCTATTGTTTTTCCCCCCAGTTCGACTTTCAAGTTACTCAATATCCCATATGGGGTGTATGTTCATCCATCAAATGCTTTTAATGTCGTCAACGATCGCGACAAGGGTGGAGATCCTAAAGTTTTCCAACAACTCATCGACATAATACATGTAGATGCCCCCTCATCAATAATTGTTCGATGAACAGTTTTGTTGAGGGCTTTCACTTGAATAAGGAAAGCTAGTTGAGCTGGTAACTAAGGGTCATATCCTTTGTGATTAAAGGCCACAAGATTGGAATCCGTTGGGTCAATCCCACCTATCGCTGACAATAAAGCCTGCTTTTGGGAGGGGCAATTTTGCAATACCTCAAGTGTCGACATAGCGGACGACGATTGGGCCGGATCCTCCACTATATTATAATGTTGTGCTGCTCTGGCATGACGATTAAACATCCATTTGTGTAGTACTCCCTTTGGCAGTTCTATCATTAGTTCAAGAGTGATGGGTGGCACAACTTCGGTTGAAGTTGTTGTCGAACTAGTAGGTTGATCATTATCTTTGTTGTTCAACATCTATGGATTCCTGTAATCTTTATTCCTTGTCAATATGAAAGCATCATTTAGCTGCTTCGAAATAGACAACATTAGCACTTGGGACAGGGAAGCATTGTTGCTAGCAACCAGATTTGTTCCTGGGTTCGGAAACGGATCAGTCAATACTATCGAGGCTTTTGAACTCTTGAATAATTTTCTAAGCTCAGCTTTATATGGACAATCTTTCGTCCAATGATCCTTATCACATATAAAGCATGGATGACTTGGTTTCCTATCTCCAGAAGGGTTTGCAGAATATTTTTCAGGAGACGACTCCTCCTGTTTCTTCTTCTTCCCTTTCTTTTTCTTCTTGACTCCTGGTTACTTGGGTTCTTTTCCTTTGTCAGTCGACACAACATTTACTTCTAAGGCGAGAATTTCTTCATTTGCATTTTGACTTGAAACCGTATGGGCCTTCTTTGGCATAGCCTTTATGGTTTTCGTGCTAGTCGTACCTATCACGCCATCGCCGGCATGAGAGTCTTTGTTTGATTTAGGAGGGGGAGGAACGGAAAATTCTGGTCTAGGAGCATCAGGGATTTTATCGTAGAGCGTGCCAGACTGAGTATAGATCAAGTCTAGATATTGTGCACGAGCAATAACTTGCTCTTTCAGTGACGACTCCTCCCTTTGCCACATCTTCTGTAATAGAAGGTAACAATGACTTAATAAACCATTCAGCCAACAACTGATCAGGAACATATGTTTTTACCATTCTACGACGACATCGCCACTTATGAATATGATCGGATATGTGAGTGGCCGTCATTTGTTTGAAATTGGTAAGAAGCTCTATTCCCATTTCGTACCTTATGGGTAACTGAAAATGGGTTAAAAAGGTTGTGGCTAGAGTACTGAAGTTATCAAACGAAGCTCTAGGCAATTCGATATACTATTTTGCTGCCAGACTAGTTAACGTTCACTGAAAAAGGTGAATCCTGATCAAATCATCGTTGAGAGTGTTTGATGAACACCACAGATGAAAGGTCATCACATGATTCGACGGGTCTTCACCCAGATTTCCATTAAATTTAGGAATATCTAACGGAAGTTTATGTGGAATCGCTGGCCACCAAGGGGCGTAAGCAATTGGATCATTTGTTAGTCGATTTAGATTCAGTAACTCTAAAGTCGCCACGAAAGGCAACCTTTGATTCAGGCTCGGCGAAGCATACCCAAGATAAGATGGAATTGCCTGAGAAGTTGGCTTTTACATACTAGCATAATGCATTTGATGCTGGTAACTTTGGTAAGGTTGAAGGGCATGACCATTATGATATGATTGATGTTGAACGTTTTGAATATACGGCTGCCCATTACTTGCAAAGACTTCTTGCTCAGATCCCTGGTAAGCTTGCTGGAATTGCGGTTGTTGGTAGTGTACCAGCCATGGTTGTGAAGCCATGAGTTGTTGCCCAGTACTGATTGTTTGACCAAGATGAGGGGTAATGGTCCTCGTTTGAACCTGGGTCATTCCACTAGTCGGTGATTGTGGTTGCGTCGCAGGGACAAGAGGTTATTGTATTATGACCTGAGAAACCTGAGGTTGGCATACAACATGCAATGCTTGTACTTGTGACACCGTCATGATAGCCGACGTAGTGGGGATATTTGACACAATTAAACTTTGTTGCATCGAGTATACAACTCTTGGTTGTTGAGGCAGTATTAGCACCCAACTGCTAGATGTAATTCCAGCATACCCTGAATTCTGTCATGAACTCTCGTATGGTTGTTCTCCTGGGGGAGACAATAAAAGGGTATACTGCCCTCCATACGGCAGTAACCCAGTGCTCAAAGGAATGATTTGCCTTTGGGGACCGGATTGCCCAAATTGACACTGTGAAGGATCAATTTGTTGAGACTCAACATAAGAGGTTCCATATATTATTCCGGACGAACAAACGGGAATAGTCCATATTGTCGAAATAGCCCCTGGATGGACTCCATCCAGCGGTTGAGAGCTAGTTGGGATAGATGGTACGCTGGCGAACATTGTCGGAGTAGCAGCAGGAAGTTCTGTCGCTGCTATGTTGGATGACACAATCCTAGATGTCGATGGTTGTTCAGACATATTTAGCCTATCCAAAAGATTCCTCAGCGATTCTTCAGGAATTTTCGATGGCAGGAGACTAACTTCTCATGAAGAAGGATATAGGGTGATCTCAACTCCAAATTGTGATGGAGCGTTAGATGGAGGATCCGCCACAATCTCTTCTATGGAAATCAATCCAGGCGGAAGAGGTAGACCGTCAGGTCCGTAAAATATTTCTGGTACCGAAGAAGTGATAGGTTCTATAGCGACTGATGTTTGGGGAGTAACACCTTTCGAATCAGCTATAGATGGAGCCGGTTCAGGAATAGAAGTGTTTACTGTCACACTAGGATCAGTTATAATGTCCTTTTGTAGCTGCGGAATTTCTTATGTAGAGGCAGGTATACCAGAAATGTTCGGAGTGACCGGAGTCTCTGAGGATGTCGGAGTACTTGCTCCAATCAAACTAGGGGACTTCGATCTGATCAAACGAGTTCGCTTTGTCCAGAATAGGTTCATTTCTAGAGTCAACGATGGTTGACTCATAAGCCTCCGTGAACGATGGGGTTTTGATTAACTTTCTTCCACAATTGCGGATTACTTGATCAACTCAAAATAGAAGGGGAAAATGATTCTGAATTAAATGAATTTTAGACGCTTTGACACAACTTGTTTTTTCAATTTTTACTAGTCAAGAAAAAACAAAAGATGACTCTAGTCACCTTTGATTTTTAATGAGCCTGAAGTGACAAGTGCTCAGATGGACCTTTTCCTTTAAGGAGTCTGAAAAGGAACAAAAGAGACTACTTTGGAAATCTAGACAGAGGGATTACCAAACCAATCGCAAAACTACAGAATACTTTTTACAGTACGACAGTCAATCTTCCTGAATGTTGTTTTCAGTGCATTGCGATCAATAGGGCGGCAGACACAGCTTCCTAAGGATAAAGGAATATAGCCTATTGTGGTCTCCCAATATATACTCGATGGTATGTGGGAGCACAAGTCCGTACTGGCACTTGTCGTCTCAAAGAGGAGGAATCACCCAACCAACAATGAAAGCGATAGTTACCAGGCTTTATGATGCCGGAATACGTCTCTAGCCTAGACTTCTAAATGTTGTGCGTTATGTTCCAAAGCCATTTTATGTTCATTGAATTTATTTTACAGTTGATCTTGCTTAAGAAATTTTCCTTTTAGGTTCACCGCCTGATGTAGATATATAATTCCTAAAATGCAATCTAAGATGATAAACAATCATTTGATCTTCTTTTTGCAATGAAAATCCTAGCTACTAAAGAAAGAAAAATGAGATTCTTTCAACATAGAGCACTGAGCACACACTAGATGCACTGTCCTAAATCAAGCCAACAAGCAGTCTAAATGCAAATGCACATGCATGTATTTTTTTTTTTCTGCTTTCTTAATGTGTGAATGACAAAAAGAATGTTGAGTACAAATATGAATTATCTTTTCAAAGCGACAATACTAACAAATTTCTCTTCAAAACGAAAGGAAGATAATGACGATGCTTTGCGATTTTGAATTGAAAATTGTTTTCGACAGTTGAAAAAACTACTAATTCAAATCAAATACAAGAGTAACAGTACAATCGACCATCAAGAACAATAGGATTCTTTTCTGCGACTGAAAATGACACTTGCGACACTTCCAAATCAAGAAACGATAGTTCGATTATGCTACTTCTCTGTAAAAGACAACTGAAAATGGCACACAATACACAAAAACATTCACAGTTCTTTGCACAATGGAGGTGGAATGATGGAAAGGAAGGGGGTTTCCATAGTGGTATACTGATCACAGACAACAAAACTCCTAAATAGAGTTGAAGAGAGTGAAGAAAAACCAAAGTCTGAAGGCAAAATTAGCCTTATCTGATCATCGCACTTGTTACACAGGGAAACAGGGATGCATCCCACCTACTACACATGGGAGATGTGATGCATCCATATTTCCTTGAAGAGAGGGTGTGATGGTACCAGGACGAGACTTTATCTTAGTTCTTGATCATAGTTTGCAGCTCAGTTCGGGGATTTAGGCTGAGCAAGTGATGTTTAGTAAATATAAATCACAGGGGTTGATCTAATGAGGTTACTAGAGCCACCACCAAGGCAATTAGAATGTTTGCAAATCGATTATTCAGTTTATAAACAAAACCCGGAGATAGACTGAAACAACATTGATCTACTTTGCACTTGCATAGCAAATGCAGTTCGAAGGCTAGCTAGCTTGACTTTAGGCTCCATCTGTAAGTTTATAAAATAAACAAATATAGACAAGCAAACAAGCTATTTTGTCCCCAGCAGAGTCACCATTTTGTTATCGGGAAATCTAGTGTCCACTTGGAGTTGCTAGTCCCACTAAGACGGGTATCTATCTTAGAAACAAACAAACCAAAACTACTTTCGCTTTCCTTTATGAGAAGTAGATAAGAGGGGAACAAAGGACACCAATCTCAGTCTCGCGCTTGGTTCCTTGCTTGGTTCCTCTCCCTTCTAACAGATCTTTGCCGCTCCTTCTTCGCTTACCCAGCTTCAAAGAGCACTTGTGGAATCAAAGTAGCATAATACTATCGAAGAACATAGATCTACAATCATAAACAAGATAGGACCAGATATATATTGACCACACAAATGCATATATTATCTAACATACAAGAATGTGGAGGAAAACTTGAATAGCTTTATTAATATCAAGAATAGCAAAGAAGATTACAACCAATTGTTCTGACCCAGCGTCATCCTTCCAGCATGAAAGCCCTTCTTCACCTCATGAAAAGCTTAGATCACCCTGTTGAAAATGCAACAAGATGATGGAGCTTAGTGAAAAGAAGTCGTCGTCACTAAGTGGGCCTGCACGCTTTTTTTGGCGCAACGTCTATTTTTAGACATATGGATCATGGTCTATGAGTTGCAGGATGCTATTTATGGATGATTGGTCATGTTGGTAAAAATAGATGGACCTCTATTTTTAGACATATGGGCGGAGTCTATTTTTAGACTGCCAATAAAAAAATAGAATAGTCGAATATTATTAGCTCTTAATAATATTTGGACTATAAACATTATCTTATCCTCTTGCAGCACTTCAGTTCGAGCTACGGATGTGGCACATGCAACTACCAGAAGGAAATATGCTTTTCCTATGGGTTAATTGAGCTATTGCATGATGGACTTCAGTTAGAACTCAAGTGATTGAGTTTGGTGGAGTTGATTGAGGATTTGATGGAGTTGTGTTCAGTTTGACTTAGTTGAACTAGTTGTATTTAGTCTAACTAACAAATACACTAGTGATGAGTATTGTGAATTAATTATTAATTAATTCAATAATTATTAACTCATAAATCAACTAAAGAATACATCAGTTAACTCAGTGCATGGACAGTTTAGTGGAGACAAGTGTTAGAGGTGGGTGAAAGGGTGAGACTACTATCAATTATGACTATAGATGTGCATGAGATTTGCACAATCATTGATTGAGATTTCCAATGAGGATTGCACAGTACAAGCTAAGGGAATTCGAACTTGGATCATATCTATTCTCAACTTGGATTGTGCAGTAGAGGCAGGCAAAGAGTGGAGGAGATTTGGACCCGTGACTTGTTCATATCTGAGCTAGTTTGTGTGTAGCATGTTGAGATAGTACTGAGTACTTGTGAGGAGTATTGTACTATGTATTGTTACATGTTCTCTATCATTATAATATACAGATAGTTGGGGGTTTTCAGCTGTATGCTTTCCCCATTACATACTGTGTTGATATGTGTGATTGGTGTTTCAATGTGCGCATGCCATTGTTTTTTTTAATTCCGCAAATTGATGATCAATAGTAGAGGAGGTTATGTATTATGCATGCATTCCACAAATAGTGTATAACCAAGATAATCTCTGTACATAAGTGTTATATTATTCAAAATTTCTACAATACTTTCCACAATAACTAGACACATCTGACATTGCAGAACAAATCACACCCACAGAGTTAAATCCAGATTGCATGGAACAAGCTACAACTGATCGGATCATGGACACATAGATCAAGCAGACTTGCCAACAAAATATCCAACTGTATCGAGCTGTCAAAGCAGGCCAACTCCTTCACTAGGGCAAGTGGCTCACCAAGGACCAAGTTTAGCATAAGTTTCCTCATCTCATGGAGGAACTCAACGTAATTGGGACCATTGCTTCCTAAGGGGGGAGGAATGATCCAAGTGGATATTAGTGGCCACCTGCCAAGTCCACTTCGACCCCCACCATTGTTTCTTTCAACTTTTCAGTTTCCTTAATTGTAGCACAATTTACTATTTTTAGCAGTTTTTTGGGGTCTTGAACTTCTATAGCCGTTTTGAGGCCCTAAACGACGTTTCTTTTGGGAAAAGTGGGAGCAACATGGATCCATCGATTGATGTTGCTCTTCCCAAAATTTTAGTTCTCAGATAGATCTTTCTAACAAGATATTATGCGCGTCAAACAGAGATCGTATGCCAAAGTTATGACCCCGGGAAGTTGATGTACCAATTTACCCAAACTGGGCCCACAGTTTGGTGTTTCATCTTCTAGGGTTAGGTTTTTGGATGTTTAGAGTTTTCCATTGTTTCTCAACAATAAATAGGCCTTCGAGCCTCATTGTAACACAGTTCAGAGGCATGTAACTGCCACATCTCTTCTCATAGATAAGCTACCATCGCCCTAGCTAGTTTATTTCCATTTCTGTTTGTAAGCATATTTCAGTATTTTACAGTAATGAAATGAAGTATTATATTGTTTCATCTCTATATGTATGTTTATATGTGTAATTTGTTGTGTTCCTGTTTAAATCCAGATCAATTGGTTTGAGATTGGAAATCTTGTCATGTAAGGAGGTTATTGAAGGCATTTTGGAGGAACCTCACGGCATCAAGGTGAAGGTTGTAAGGCTCCTCTTTATATTTGATTAATACAAATGAACACTTTCTCCCATTGATTTTTTTATCGGAATGATGAATGGTTTATAATTGTTTACAATGTTTATTAAGGAAAATTCAATTCCTAATCTCTTTTATCATTAGGATAAGTTTTGTTTGGATTATTATATCACATATGGTTTTGATCATTTTATGGTTTATGGTTGTAGGTCTTGTTAAGCATTGAGGAGCTGCATCAAATAAAGAAAGAGATCTTCATCGAGCATTTCATGAAATAAGTAAGAGGCTCATCCATTACCTTTAATTCTTATAATTTAAACAAGTCCAACTTAGGGAAAGAGTCAGTGCAATTGTCTTGCTTGTTTCTAGTTTCCGTCAAGGATCTAGGGAGATCGCTCTTGTCTGCAAGAGGGATTTTTCCAGTGTAAAAAATTGGCGACTCCCTTGGGGAACATCTCTGTTCTCTTCATTTTCCTTAGTTTTTCTTTCTGGTCCTTCTAATTTATCTCAACCTGAGTCTTTATGAACTAATGACCTTTCATATCTGTGTGGTTTATTTCTTGAATTTTTATTTTTTCTTGGGTTTATGATATCTGTGTTGTTTTTGTTCACCAATAGAGCACAATTTTGCACTAGTTTTTCCTTAGCAACCTGGTGCATGCACTCTGTTTTGTATTTCTTACCTGTGAGGGCCTTAGGAATTTTTGAAATTTTAGTTTTTGCTTCAACCCGAACTGAGTTTGATTTTCTAGAAGTGTCATTATCTTTGTTTAGATGGTTTTATGTCTCTTCTGAACTTGTTTGACTACTTTGTTAATATTTTTGGAGAATCAGGTCTCTTTGAAGAAACTAGTTAGGGTTTTCCCTAGTTGGTTTGTCGATTGATCAAAACAAGATAGGTTGTCCTTCTGCTTGTGATATACTTATTTTTTCTGTCAAATACACCAGTTAACCTTAATTTTATGCTTATTTGTAATCAAACTCATATTGAATTGCAAATTAGGGTTTCTTGAGATCTAGTGCTTTGGTGAAGAAATTGTTGCTTTCAATTTTGGGAATTTCTCACAATTACACTGTTATTATCATTAAATCAAAGCATTCATATGGAAAATGTATTTTTCCTCCAACTCTCTTGATTGATTTCTGTGTACTTGAAAGTTTTGAGTGATAAAAGATAAAGAGTATTTTTGGTTTATTTGATATTTAGGGAAATATGGAACTTGGTTTGTTTTTTGCATTTTCATTGCATTAAGACGGAATTGGTTGTTTTAGGAAATTTGGAAAATTTGTGAGTTTTTCACTTCATTTCGGAAAATCAAAGAAACTCTTTCTCTCCTCTAAACAGGATTTCATCGAATTTAAAAGTTGCCAATTGCATATTTGAGTGCATTGCGGTTTTGAGTCGTGTCATAACATCATGAGTTTCACCTTCATTATCATTGAGTAAAGAACAATTTAATAATACAACATTAATTAAAATTCATCTAGAATTTTACATTTTTTAGGCTCTTACCACCTACAATAGCTTAAGTGTAGGGCTTTGGAATAGGTAAGGAAGTAAACTTTCCAAAGCTACAAACAAATAATAGAATATTGTGTTAGGGAGAGAAAATCCAATTATTTCATTTTTGCTCTGGGAAGCTCTTCTTGTACATGAGTTAAGCATGAGATTATGTCGAATCTGGTGAAGTGATCGTACCCACTTCATCAACTAAGATATAGTGATTTGAACGTATTACAATGGTACCGAAAGGTACTTGGGGTCACTTGAAAGTAAACCTCTGATTGATCATGTGGAGGAGCCTTCAAGGGGATTGAGCTTGTTACTATGCCCTTGTGTGTACGTCCAATCTACGACTATCCCCCCAGGTAAAATTGTTCTATTTGGTAAACATAGTGACTATAATCCTAGGGCTATACCTAAGGTGAAGACAGAGGGAAGGTCCTGATGTACCTAGAATAGACGTTGACTAGACTTACTTGGACATTTTGAAGGGTAATCTTGGCTCGAGATGGTTTATAGAAAAGTTACTTGCACCAGACTATTTAATTAAGCAGGTTGTGAGGGTAACTGGTTCCAAATGCTCATTTCTATAAAGCTTTTCACCTTGATCACTGCGACGTTGGATTTCATCACCAACTAGTAATTATTGATCTCTGTGAAGAGTCATTTTGTATGGTTTGAACTCCTAGATTTTTAGTGTGTGTTACTTTCTGTGTTGTTTTTACTTTTTAGAGACTTTAGGTGTAACTTAGATATTGTGTGATTTATTAACTAAAAGATTTTCATTGTGACGAAATTACCAAGACAATCATGTAGGATACTCGAGGACCCCCCTAAGTATTCAAGTCAGTTAGAAAAGGTAAAAGCCGTAAAGTCTAAATCATCGGGATTTGGAACTGCAACAAAAACTTAAACTTCTACTATTATAGACTCTGATGTAAAAGGAACTGAATTTAATCAACCAGAAACATCTACTATCTTAGGCCTTGAAGTGATAGAAACTGAACTTGGTCGAACTCATAAATTAGTATCACACTCAGGAGGAATTGATTTACAAATTACTGAACTCATTCAAACTGAATAAGATATTGGAGACTTTTAGATACAAGTCCCATTTTTGAACTAGATATTGATGAACCTGAATCTGATATTTCTGAACCTAAATCTTATACGCATGCTAAACGTATATTCCAGATCCTCCACATTCACCGCGTGTGAAACTCATTATTACCGATATCCTCCCTCGTGGTCTCATTAGCATCGAATAAATTGTTTCAGATGAAGAAGAAGAACCAATAGTTTCTACCAGTGAACCAACATATATTTCAGTTCTTTTTCTTAGATCTCTTCAACTTGACCCTTGGTATTTCACACCCTTGAAATTTTTAAGTCAAGGGATTCCATGATACACTAATCCTTACTCTATCGTACCAGGTTTTGATTGGTCTATGATGGCTTCTATAAGTACCTCATTAGACACATTTAAGTTTTCTACTTCTCCGGAGTCAACATTATATGGTGGTTTTCTATCGCCTGGATATCACTCTCTTGCTGGAGCTTATTTAGGAGCTTCTTCTTCAAATGAATCTTCAAACATATCAACTAGTGTAGTTAATCCTACTAATGAAGGTTTGGCATCTGAACAATTTATTAATATGATTTCCGGTAATGTTGGTAATCCTCAAATCAACCCAACAGGTGATTATTACCCACCTAAAGGGAAACCATCATATCCTCCACTTGGAGGACAACCTTTAGGTGGATCCTACCTATAGCTGGGGGAAAACCCCTTGCCAAAAATTATCTTAATTATGCTCAAATGCCTCAAACAAGTTTCAATCAACCTATTATGCCTCAACCTGCCATTGGAATGCCTTACCCTGGAATGAATATAATCTGGAACCCTTCGTTAAATCAATAGTCAAGTCTAGTTGCTTCTCAAGTGTTTGTGTATCAACCTGTTCAACCCATTGGACAACCTACACAATAATTACCTTTTCAAGGTATGCCTTTTCAATTCCAACCAACTGCCCAGGTTAATACATCAACACCTACCCAACAAGCACTCTAGCATCCTATCCCAAGTACTTCACAAACATTGGTTCAGTTTGTTGTACCAAAAACTGTTCAAAATATAGGTTCAAGTTCACCTCAAACTCCCATTCTATGATTATCGCAAGTAAATGTCCCTTTTACATCACAAGTAATGGTGCAACCCTTTGTTCAATCTATCCCTCGGGTATCTGTTGTTCAATCTATTCCTACAATTCTATCCATACCCAAAATACTTGTTGTACAACATAATTTTTCATATATGCAAGTGCCATTTCAAGGGAAACCTTTCCAAGGTCAACCCTAGAATCAATTTGTTCAAGGTCCACATTTTCAAACTCAATTTCTCTAAGGTCAACCTTTTCAAAATCAACCCTTTCAAGGAAAATTCATTCAAGGTCATATGGGTCAGAGTCTTCCGTTTCAAAATCAACCGTACCTAGTTCATACATTTCAAGTACCTACACAACTACAATATGGTATGGCTCATCCTGGATATCCAAGAGGTATGCAAATTCCAACTGCTCAGGCTTTTCCAGGATATCCTAGGTATCCTCCTCTAGATACAGGACTCGTCCCTCAGGGTTATCAATATATACCTCAAGATCCTAATTTCCAGTTGCCTTTCATTACAACTTTGGATTTTCCTGACCTCTCTCAGTTAACTAATGATCCTCTTATTTATTTACCATTTTGGCCAGCCATTCCTACTAAGTTTCCCAGTGACATCCCTAAGTTTGAAGGTAATTCGGGCAAAGACCCATCAAACCATGTTATGACCTATCATCTTTGATGTGCATCCAACTCATTAATCGGGGATTCTATTAGATTATGACTTTTTCAACAAACCTTAATTGGTTCAGCAACCAAATGGTATGTAGAATTTTCACAAGCTTCCTTCAGTACATTTAACACCCCTGCTACAAATTTTTGACCCATTTTCAATTGTCCATTTGATATGATAATAGGACTGAACTTTTAATCTCTTTAAAACAGTCAATGTCAATCCATATCTCAGATCACATTCATGAATGGAGACATCATTTGGTTAAAGTTTACATTCCATACCAGATTTTGGTTGAATGGTTCATAAAATATCTTTTACCGATAATAACTGAAGATGTTGCTAAAGGAGGTGTTGTAACTGAGGAGCAAGTAATTTCTCATTCTCAACACCTTGATCTTATTTATACTCAGTCTAGTACTTTGTATGAAAAGATCCCAAATTTATCCCACCTTGGTCAAACTAATCCAACCCTTACAAGATCACATGACACTGACGGTGTGATTGGTTTTGTGAGCCAAAAATATAAGAATAAAAAGAAAAATTCTAAGAAAACTCAGATTTCGGCTCTATCTTATTCGCCTAAAGAAGATCCCTCTCCCAAAATTACTTCGAAGATTAACATCGTAGAATCATCTATCGACAAAGGTAAGCAACTTAGAAATAATAAAAATGGAAAAGGGAAAGCTAAATAAGGCACTCATTTTAAGGAGAAATCAAATAAGAATGAATCATTTGATGAAAAGAAGAAACCTTGTTATCCTTGCCTAATTTTTGATGAAGATCATTACACCAAGGAGTGCCCACATCGTGCCAAAGTTTCTAAATTTATCAAAGGTTCACCCACTCTTGCTGTTTTCAAGGACCCCTTTCCTCCTCAAGACAACAAAATGATTTCTCATTACCAATCCTCCTCATCCACATCAGCAGATATCATGATGATGTCTTCCAAAGTTATGGTAGTAATGAGATCCAAAGATTATACATCAAAGAGTCATGTTGAAGATGGAGATGACTCCAGTCAAGCTGATCAAACTTCCACATCTACTCCTCCTTCTTTTGAACCATTACATATTGAAAAACCAAAACCTTATATGATAATTTGGCTACCTCCTAAGGGTATGCTTCGAAAGTCAACCTTTAACCCTCATGTTAGGGTTGCTTAGAACTATAATATCATTGAAGATTTGGCTATGCCACCTTCAACAATGTCGACTCTTGAAGTGCTACAAACTTGTCTAGCACAAAGTAAGTTATTATTATCAGCCATTGGAGCAGTAGATCCTCATGACTCCAATTTGATTGTTTTCAATCTCAATAATCATTTCCCGTGTCTCCCATGCCAACTGGATTTTCAATTACCAGTCCATGCCAAAACTAGATGAGTTTTTCGAACAGTGATTGACGAAGGAGCATCGACAAGTATTATGTCCATTACTTGTTGGAAAGCTTTAGTTTCTCTAACAATCAATCAATCTCCCACAACTTTTAAATACTTTAATGGAAGAGGTTTTCATCCTTACGGTATTTTAAATTATTTACCAATCGAATTAGAGGGTAAAACAGTTACAATAGACGTTGAGTTTGTTGATGCTCAACTTGACTATAACATTTTGCTTGGTCAGAACTGGACTTATGCCATGGTGGTAGTAGTCTCGTCATATTTTAGGATGATAATGTTTCTTCACAAAGGAAGAATTGTGAAGGTAGACCAATTGTCCTACTATACCTTAGACCCTAATTCCACTGGTAGTGTGCCTTTTGTTGGAAAATCAACGACTCCGTATGAAGAAGTTGGTGTTGGTCTTCTCAAAGAGTCATCTTCGATGGGAACTTTCAGATTCCCTCCACCCAATTTCCCTCATAATGATGCCCATA
Source organism: Pinus taeda (assembly GCA_000404065.3). NCBI lineage: Eukaryota > Viridiplantae > Streptophyta > Pinopsida > Pinales > Pinaceae > Pinus > Pinus taeda. The sequence continues at coordinate 74,677 of APFE031634128.1, forward strand.
TTAACATGATTACATCAAGTACTTTCGAATCGGGAGATCTGTGGAAGTACCTTCATATTCAAAATTAGTCTTATATGGTAGTGAGATGCCCCATATCCCTTTTGAGTTGGCTTATGAGGCAACTCAGTCCTTTTCCAACTTATCAACATCTAAAAACAATTGAATGAATATGATTATTGATGAATATTCTCATTTGTCACTCTCAGAAACAGTATCTATGCCTGATCCTTTTAACATAGATATTTTAACTGATGAAGGGATTATGGAAGTTATAACCTTGGACAAAATTCCATGGGACGATACTCATCATCGTTCAACCTTCTTGCCATATTTTGAAAAAATTGAGAATAATCTTTCATCTATGTTTTCATCTGAGACTCTTAATGATCCTCAATGTCTGATATCTATCCTTTCTTCCAATTTTGAACTGAATTTAGGGAACATGTTGTCAAAGATACCCATATATATCTCAGTGGAACTAGGGATAACTGAAAATATTCATATAGGAGCTTCTTGTTCTTTAGAAGAGATTAAAACTTATAAATCCCTATTTAAGGAATTTTACGACATATTTTCCTGGTCATACAAAGAAATGCCAGGAATCGACCCTAGCATAGTTGTACATGAGATAAAAATTTATCCATATCCTAAGCCTGTTAGACAACAATTATGTCCTATACATCCATGAAAAGCTGTCACTATCAAAACCGAGGTTGAAAAATTGTTGAAAGCAGGATTCATTTACCCCGTTCCTTTGACTGAATGGGTATCAAACATTGTACACGTTAATAAAAAACAAAGAACTATTCGAGTATGTGTTGATTACAAAGATATTAACAAATCTTGTCCCAAGGAAAATTGTCCAACTCCGTATATCGACCAAATTATTGATGATTGTGCCAGAAATGAAATTTTTTCATTTATGGATGGATTTTCCAGCTACAATCAGATAAACATACTCCCTGTTGATCAATACAAAATTATTTTTATATGAAATTTTTTCATTTATGGATGGGTTTTCTAGCTACAATCAGATAAACATACTTGCTGTTGATCAATACAAAATTGCTTCATATGCCCATGGTGGACTTTTACTTATCGCAACTCCCATTTGGCCTAAAAAATGTTGGTGCAACTTTTCAACAAGCAATGTCTTATGCATTGCATGATATCAAGCATATTGTTCAACCTTATTTGGATGACCTTCCAACTCATTCAATGAAAAGGTAGGATCACCCATTGCACTTAACAACAATTTTCATTAGGTGTAGGCATTACAATATTCGCTTGCATCCAGACAAATGTGTCTTTTGTTTACAATCATGTCGGCTTCTAGATTTCATCGTTTCGAAAGAGGCAATTCGGGTTGACCCCCTTAAGGTAAAGGTAATTTTTAATTTGCCTGCTCGTTCTAGCCTTCCACAACTCCAAAGTTTGCAAGAGAAAGCAATTTTTTTGCATAGATTCATCCACAATTATGTCGAACTAACCCAGGGTTTTACTCAACTGTTGAAAAAGGGCATTCCTTTTTTTTGGGATGAGCTTGCCGATATATCTTTTGATGCATTAAAACATGCACTGACCAATACACCATTACTGCGTCCACCTGATTATCATCGATATTTCTTTATGTACTTAGTTGTCTCTGATGCCACTATCGGCATGGTGTTAGTCCAAGAGGATGATTCTTGCAGCAAACATGTGATTTATTATTTGAGTAGAAATATCACTAAAACTGAGATTAAATACACACATGTGGAGAAGCTAGCCTTGGAAGATGTTCAAGATGTTCAACGATTCCGTCACTATATAATTCTCTGAAAAACAACTTTCATTTCATCTTGCAACCCTATGATGTATATTCCTACTAAGAAACTGCTAAGAGGAAAATACTCCAAATGGATAGTTATATTACAAGATTTAGATTTAGAATTTGAAAGATCTAAATCAAAGAAATATTTGGTTTTCGCAGAACTATTGTGTGACTTTCCTCATACTGATCTAGAAACTATAGCAGAAGATTCCTTTGCTGATGAATTCTCTTTCTTATTAGTACGTCAGATCCATTGTATGGAGATATCATTATATATCTCTAAACCTAAACTTTTAGGCCCAAGTTACCTAAAACTGATCGTCGTTGGATCCGATACCAATCCGAACAATAAAATATTATTGGTGACACTCTTTATCGTCGCGGTAATGATTTTATATTTCGACGTTGTTTAACTCTCCAAGAGGCCGAAAAAACATTAAATGACTATCATTCTAGAGCATGTGGCAGTCATATGTCTGGGTATACTATTGCCCAAAAGATATTATGTGTTGATTATTTTTGGCGTTCAATGTTTAAATATTGCATTATTGTAGTCCGCAAATGCCATAATTTCCAAATCTAAGATCGCAAAATGCGAGCACCTCCAACTCCTCTTCACCCTATCATAATTGTCAGTCCATTTTCCAAATGGGGCATCGATTTCGTCACCCGTAACCCTCACTCGGATGGGGGGCATGGGCATATTATCCTTGCAGTCGATTACTTTACGAAATGGGCTGACGCACTGCCCATATATAAAGAAGACGACGAAACTACATCAATTTTCATTTTCAATCATGTGATTGCTCGATTTGGTGTCCTGCAAGCTATTGTTACTGACCATGGTAGTCATTTTCATAACTTTATGATGATTGAACTATCAGCACATCTCAGCTTATGCCATGATAGCTCTACTCCTTACTATCCACAAGATAATGGTCAAGTCGAAGCCGTGAATAAATTTTTAACCAATATGATTAAACAGATAGCCAGTATTCATAAAGGAAACTAGCATTCCATGCTATTTTCAGCGTTGTGGGCTTACCATACTATTGCAAAAACATCGATGGGTTTTAATCCTTTCCAACTTGTTTATGTTTTGGAAGCATTATTACCCATTGAATGTGAAATCCCATCTTTGAAACTAGCTATCGAATTACTGCATGCTACCTCTGTAGACAAAGAACGTTTTGTATATTTAGCATGTTTAGATGAAAATCACCATGATGCCACATAGGCTAGCGAAGCACACAAAAAATGAGTCAAATCTCAATTCGATCAAAACGTCAATCCTCGTTCATATTCAGAAGGTGTCCTAGTCTTGGTTTATGATCAAGCTCATAACAAGTTAGGCGTGGAAAGTTTGAACCCATGTAGCATGACCCTTACATCATAAAATGTGTATTAGCTAAGGGAGCCTATGAGTTGGTTGATTATGATGGTATTTCTTTAGGAAAGACCAGAAATGGTCTTTACCTAAAGAAATATTATGCATAAAAAATTTCGTGGATATTTGTACATTATTTACCATTTTTAGGTATGTGTGATGGTTAATGTTTTTTACATTTTCTACTACTTCTCCTGCTTATCTTGTTTTTCACTTGATTTTCATATGTCGACGTTCCCTCAGACTTATATTAGCTTTGTTGATAGTGCTAGTCGTAGTACTCAGGATTTATCTTCCGCAGCCTGGGTCATCTATTCACCCATTGACGAGTTAGTCTCTATTCACGGGATATGCCTCGGTCAAACAACGAATAACATATCATAATATAGAGCAGCCATTGAGATATTATTTGATGCCTTCACATTTGGTATTCGGGATTTAATCATTAGGTTAGATTCATAGCTCGTAGTATTACATTTAAACAGTGTCTATGCAGTAAGAAGTCCAACAATGTTAAGAATGTTTTTACAAGTCTGTCTTTTGGAAAGGCAATTTTCTTATCTCGAATATCAACACATTCCAAGATATTTAAACACATTGACAGATGCAATGGCTAATCATGTGTTAAATAGACATTTGCAACATTTGTAAATTAAAGAAATATTCATTTGTATTGATCAAGATAAATTGTAGGAAAAGTAGTATTTCTTCATTAAAATAGAGTTTGCATAGTCGTCTGTCTACAAAATATGTCATCCAAAGACATAAGGCCTCGTGGCCTTTATTTTCTGAATATGTTGGCACCAAAAATCAAAATTTGGTCCTAGAAACTAGAACAGCTAAGCATGATGATGTTCATGATAACAAACAACAACACGAGCAACTCGAAATAGTAAACGTCTAAGTAGCCCTGGAACCCCATTTGCATGTCTCTGATATCGGAGAGGAATATCATTTGTCCCAGCCTCTGGGATATCAAAATTCAACCTCTCTAGGTTGTGTTCTAGCTCTGTCAAAATCTCTACTGCCTTTGGATTAGTTGTTGCAGCTGCTATAGGTTGCTTTCCTCCTATGTAAAATTGCCTTAACCCTACTAGTCGATTTGGGTCCACATTTTCACATGCATTTCAGATAATTAACCTTTGAAGACAAAAACACATAAAAATTTTAAAATTTTAAATCATATAAAAATGAGAAACTCTCACCTAGGTCACCCCACTGAGCTCCAGCTGGAACTGGGGTATCCGGATCACCTTTGTAATCAATCCCGGCATATGGGAAGTCCTCAATCGAAACAATCTGCTGGCCTAACCAGTCAAAAAACTCAAGAGTATACCTCACTACTAGTCCATCGCCTGCATGATGTGCCTTCAGTGTAACCCACCTCATCATGTGCGAATCCCTAGGTTCCCCCTCATCTGCTAGAATATGTTGTGGCCAGAGAAGAGGAATCTTGTCTAGAGCGAAAGCAATCATAATGGCGCCATAACCAAAGTTCTTTAATTTCCTATTATTTCATCTAGTAAGTTATCCCTTCATGTTTATAACCATTTCCTCGCACCAATTGAACACCATGGATTCCCAACATTCCACAATAGTCTGCATTTATGCCCATGTGGCTAAATGAAGGGCAGCGCTACCACACAACTTGCTAAGCGTGAAAGTAATGGTCCTCAGGGGAAAGAGCTCAATGGTTTGAATATCAATTCTACCATCCTTAGGTGGTTTACCTCTACAAAAGCGCCATAGATACCCATCTGTAGTATCTCCTCTTGTCCTCTATCCAAACAATGAAATATCAGCTCCCCAATGAGAAAGCCCAGTCAAGAAATAAACGTCAACGGTGTCAATGGTAACGCGATGATCTCTGATCACAAAACATTGTTCTTGGACATTCCAGGTTCTTATGAACCATGTCTTCAGATCTACCTGACCTTTCATCCCAGGAATGAGCCAGTATTTTAGGAGACCACAAGTTCTTAGAGCCTGCATGGTAGCTCGATCTACCAAAGCTACCAAATCATTGGCTTCATGCTCTCTTTCCCTCCACTCCATTTTGAACAATCAATTAATCTAAAATGACCATTTTAAAAATATTAGAATCATTTTTGAGGTCAATCTCATGTTTTTTGGGGCCCAAATCTTTCAAAAATAAACCCTTGCTACCTGCATTGCTGTTGTTTTATAAACAGGACGCAACTGCGTTGTTTTTCCATAAAATTTCCAGAAAATATCTGCACAGGCCGTGATTTTCTATATGGAAAATGTTACTCAATTGCATGGGCCTGATCGAAGGAAATCAACGCAGGGATGAGGGTGCATTTTTTGAAAAAAAAACCTTTCCCCTAAAAGTTAATTGAAAGCTTAAAATGGAAATTTGAATGGATAAAAAGCTAATTTCAGGAGAGATCTTCTACCTGGAAGAAGCAGTTTGTGATTTCGTCCACCGGTTAGTTCATAATCAGTCCCGGAAGTCTGGTGGTAAAAAACTCCTCTCTCTACTCTCAAATGGTAAACATGCAAATGGTGAAGAATAATTTACTTTTTCCACTTTTATAAGGTTTTTAAGTTAAAAACAAATATTAATTTTTATATTTAAAACCTTTTGGGAGGGAAATTTATATTTTTGAGTAGTTATAACAATTTATTGAGTTTAAATGTTCAGGATAGGTTACAAAACGAGGATAAATCATTTTGACTATTTAGCATAATTTTATCACGTTTCATGCTCTTAAAATTACGAAAAGAGAAAATCATAGAGTCCTCTTTTAAGCCCTTTTCAGACTCTTTAAAAATGAAAAGATTCTCAAGTACTTGTTTGTTCGAACTCGTAAAAGTAAATGAACAACCATCCACTCAGTATAAGTTTACCCCTTTTATGGACTGAGTTAGGACTATTTATGAAAAAGGTATACGTTGATCGAACATGGTTAATAGAGTTCTCTCTAGTATTATTTTATCCCTTTTCGGACCTAAGGGACTAAAAATTATGAAAAAGAACCTGATGGAGTCTACTTATGTTTTTCTTCTAACTCTCTAAAACTGAAAAAACAACGAGCTTTACTTTCTCCAAGATCATTAAAATTTTACAGTAAAAGAACCAAATGAGTTTCCTTTTTGTGTTTTTTTCAAACTCTTTAAAATAAAATGACATCAAGTAACTCATTTACTGGACTCATTCCAAGCATATGTTATCCTCCTAAAGCTTGTAAAAAATAAAGAGGTACTTGCCAATAATGGTGGGGGGGAATTGGGAAAAGGTGTCCATTTAACATTTCATTTCTAAAGGTAGCATTTCACTCTTGAACACGACACTCCATCACATTCATGTTCGGGTTGGGAAATCCATTTTTCTTACAATTAATCAAACCCCATTGAAATTCTTCATGGTTTTGGGTATTATCATTAAGTCAAATGCTGCCAACTCAATTGTCATTTTGTTAAGTGTTCAAGAGAAGTTCAACCTCAGTTCAAGTTCCTTTGTAATTTTTTAGCCTTCAATCGCGTCAACCATCCTTGAGTCAGTCCTTGCAAACTATTTTCAAAACTTGACATTGTGTTTCGTGTCATAGGCTTTCCTACGACGAGTTGTTTCCTATCGACTTCAACTCATCATCTAGGAAGTTTATGTAGAAACCTTCAGTACCTTGAGGGTTGCATGCCTTAATGGCAGGTTTCTCGCCTTCGACGACAGGTTCTCATCATAGGCCTTCAATCAAATGATTCTATGAGTGTTCAATTTCAGATCACTTATTGGCACTTCATATATTGTACCGGAAGTACCTTAAGAACCATTTTCATTATTGGTGGTTTCTCTCACACTTGTTAATGATTAACATCATTGACCAGTAATCAAGTGGTTTCTTCCATGTTCGAATTCGAAACATTCACTTGCATGGTTAGATTTGTACTGTGTATCGAGAGATGGAGATCAAGACCCTAGATCTAGTTTCATCAATCCAAGTTGTGAGGAGATTTTATATTCATGATTATGTAGACCCATTTATGATAGATGGTTGTGTCCATATTGTGTCTACTATCTATATGATTTTGGTTTTCCCATGCTTTTTCATTGAGTTCACTTTACTCTAAGTATGGGAATGCCTACCTCAGTGATGATTATTGATATACATTTGCATTGTAATCCGTGAATGTTCCCTGCAGGTTTCTAACCGTTGTCTTTGATCTGATCCTTGGAATGATAAAGCGCTTCAATATTTTAAACTTATTTCATAGACTTCACACTTTAGAGGGAAATCTGTTACATGTCAATCTGTCACCATGACACTTGATCATTTTATAGGTATTTTTACCATCCATGAACATGTTTGGTTGAACTCCCTTAGAAGTTAAACAACCAAAAATATCTTGAATGAGATGAGAAATTTGGGAATAATAGCTGTCACACCTTGTCAAGTTTCACCTGCGCTAATTTTCCTAGATTTTCCCGCGCATTCACTAGAATTAACTCTAAGAACAACGGAGATTTGTGTTGTCTGCCACTATAAACCTGCACAGGTGAATTCAAGAAAGTAAAAATAAAAAAGTACATTCTAGAAACATAGTTGGTTGAATATTTTCCAACTGAAAGCTTCTAGGTGATGACTATTCAAACTATAACCCTTAGATGATGCATTTAATCCCTTTCCTCATGGAAACCTAGTCCCTCAATTAAGGAGTCTCACCCTCCTCTTTTGGATATGAAAATTCTTCATATTGGCCTATAATATGACTAGAGGGCAGAGGGTTAAAGGAGGTCAGAACTCAGAGAAGATAAACTTATGTTGTTAGTTTGAGATTGGAAAGCTTGTCATCTAAGGAGGAGATTGAAGGAATTTGGGAGGAACCTCACGTCATCAAGGTGAAGGTTGTAAGGCTCCTCTTTATCTTTGATTAATACAAATGAACACTTTCTCCCATTGATTTGTCTTATTGGAATGATGAATGGTTTATAATTTTTATTAAGGAAAATTGAATTCCTAATCTCCTTGATCATTAGGATAAGTTTTTTTTTGGATTATTATATCGCATATGCTTTTGATCCTTTTATGGTTTATGGTTATAGTTCATGTCAAGCATTGAGGAGCTGCATCAAATCACAACAAGGGATCTTCATCGAGCATTTCATGAAATAGGTAAGAGGCTCATCCATTAGCTTCAATTCTTATAATTCAAACAAGTCCAACTTAGGGAAAGAGTCAGTTCAATTGTCTTGCTTGTTGCTAGTTTCCATTAAGGATCTAGGGAGATCGCTCTTGTCCGCAAGAGGGATTTTTCTGGTGTAACACACCATCTGTTTAATTTATATGATTTTACAACTGATAGTACATTGTCCCTAAACTCCAATCTCAGCTGGGTCTTTCTCTGATCTGACATGCATGAGTTAATTATGAGTGAATATTTAGTTTATTGGTTGAGCTGTGTTGGTTACACCCCACTACTATATCTCCCACTAATTCCTCCATCAATTGGAGCTATTTTAACTAACTTTAACCCGGTTGGACTGAATTAAATAATTACAACTCAATATAAACTCAACTAGTTCTCATAATTGTAGGAGACACTCTACATCACTCTAGTTAGACCCTCAACTTGAACTAACTGAGCTAAATAAGTCAAGTTAACTTAGTTAACTATTATAAGTTGACATGAGATGTGGATTTACAATTCTGTTCCCAATTTAAATCAAGGATAAAATTAAATTATGATTTTCTTCTTGATGTTATTTGTAACATTTCTTGTTGCTATTTTCAACACTCACTCTCAACAAGAAAGGAATTCAACTCTATCTCAATTCAGTACTTTTGGAATTTTCTACATGCAACTCTTGTCACTGTTGTTGTTGATACTACAACATATTCAACTAAAAAATCATCCAAACAAAATAACTAAATCAATTGTGTCTACAACTGTCTACTAGGAAAAATAATGTTGTTGTTAACTCTGCTACTGAGCCTCCTGCTTTGTTGTCAACACTGCTCTGCACTCCTCAGTATCTGACTGACACTAATCCTCGTGCTACTAAATATTGTAGGCCTCCATAGAAAATTAATGATCCATGATACAAAAAACACGTCAATGGATCCTGTCCAATTTCTGAAACTCTTGGACTAAGGTTTCATATCGCCCCACCTCACACCTGAGGGTATGGTTGCATGTGCTCCTTCTTCCCACTTGGCTTGAAATTCCCCCTTACACTAGGAGGTATGGCTGCATGTGCTCCTTCTTCCCACTTGCCTCGTAATCCCCCCCTACTAGAGGTCTCTTATTGAGTGGATGTATCCACTCGGCCTCCTCTCTACTTATCCAATTATGGCTGCTCCACAATGATTTTAGGCTACTTTTGAGGCTGAATTGTAATTCATGCTCCCTCTCAACCACCAAATTTCTAGTCTTTGTCTTGCTTCTCAAGGATTTGCATGCATGAGTTAATTATGATCTACTCATATTGTTGCTACTACTAGTTTTTTGTTGCTTCCGCATTATTATTTCATCTACTACAATAATGAGCCTAATCTCCCAGATCTTGAAGTACTAGTTTCCACATGGGTGATCCCTCTGAAACTAGACTTCCTCTGAGTTTCAATCTCCATATGGGAAATTTCGTTGCTCCTCAATCTACCATTATCAATGATCAAAACTCATTTTTGTGTCACTAAACATTGGATCATTGATATACCCACTAGCAACCTTCTTGCTCCACTAAGAAGTTTGAATATAGGATCTTTTGGATCTACACTGAACTAGAGCTCCATCAATCTGCAAGGACAACTTTGAATTCTTCTCTTCTATAATGATTTCAACTCTGATACCATGTAGAAATTTCTACAAATCTAGCTCTGAAACCATGTATAAATTCCTTGTATATTCAGACTGCAAATTGTAATATGCTAAAAAATTTGACTTGAATCTACTCTACTCATTAGCAGAAACAATAAATGATCGATGAAATCGCAAAGCATAAAAGAGGAAGAATTAAATCACACATAACACAATAATTTTTTGGTGAAATCCACAACTTAAAACCCATGCTATCTGTATATTAAATTAATCATAAAATATGAGAAGATTACAATGCTTTCTCAAGCTCGCACAACCTCAGCACTATCTCTATCTATCTCACTACCAACTTGTGCACAAGCTTCTCTTGTCACACATTTCTGTGAGAAGCTCCACACACAAACTTGTGCTTCCTATTGCTTGGTCTCACCAACTCGTGCTCACAAAAAAAATGATTAAACTTGTGACTTCATTCCTCATTTTAAAAGAAATTCAAATGGTTAAAATTAATGAGTTTTCTAATTAAGGAATGATTTATTTTAGGCCTTCTTTTGACTACATGCACCATATGTTTAATTTAGATGATTTTACAACTAATAGTACACTATCCCTAAACTCCAATCTTAATTGGATCTTTCTCTGATCTAACAAGCCTGAGTTAATTATGAGTGAATCTTCATTTTACTAGTTGAGCGGTGCTGGTAACACCCCACTACTAGATCTCACACTAATTTCTCCATCAGTTGGAACTAGTTTACCTGACTTTAACTAAGTTGGAGTGAATTAAACAACTACAACTCAACTAGTACTCCTAATTGTAGGAGAGACTCTACATGAATCTAGTTAGACCCTAAACTCAAATTAACTAAGCTAATTGATTCAAATTAACTTAGTTAACTATTGCAAGTTGTCATGAGATATGGAGTTACAATTTTATTCCCAATTTAATTTAAGGACAAAACTAAATTAGGATTTTATTCTTGATGTTATTTTTAACATTTCTTGTTGTTATTTTCAACAATTACCCTTACTTGGAGGACAAACCAATTTTTAAGGGGATGGAAATTTTATAAATATAAAATAATAATAATGATAATAATTAATGAAAATCAAACTCATAACCAACCAATGCTATAAGTAAACCATCATGAGGGTCATTGTAAGAAAACCATTCATATTCATTTATAACTATTATTCAATATACATTAAAATTGGTATTCTTGTTACATATTTCCTTAACTTCACTATGGATTACCTCATAATCCACTTTGTAATGAAATATATCATCTTATACAAATAAATACAATATAATAACCATATTCATCAAAGACCAAAGAAAATTTCATGACCAGCACCAAAATAATGTATTTTCCTTTCATATTTCATAAGCATATTAGTTTAATGTGGTTGGAAGCATGATTTGTTCTCCCCTACACTCAGGTTCAATTCTTGCAAAGGAACATGTTGCCTCATTGTGATAAGGCTAGAAGGATAGGTGCCCCCTTAGAGTGGAATGAAGGTGTCTCTAGACATCTTTGTCCTTACTAAGTCATAGGTTATCTGTTATGTGCTATCATGTAGGCTATTCGAAGTAGCTTAGAGATTATAGTTGTGTCTAACCGCATTTGGCTTGGGCCTTGCGCAAGTAATCCCAACGAGTTACAAATTCCTCTATGCCTAAAAAACTAATTCTTGGGCATCATCATACACTTGTAATTTATTTTCTCCATTGGTTAATTTTAGAACCATGAATTCCCTTAAATTGGTTCAAATCATATTTTTTTATCTTGTGATGAATACTTAGGTCTATCCACTTCCTTTGAAGTTGCATACTTTGTTACTCAATAATCGACATTGTATTTCTTCAAATTCTCTTTGTTAGATTTCACTCCACTTGAACTATATAATTTCTTGGTTGCTATATGAAGTTCATCAATTTTTACAAAGTTAATTTATTTCTTTAAATGTCCAACATTTCCCTAAAATGATTTTTATATTATTTGCACAACTTATGTTTAACATCAATGTGTATAGTAGGTTCACAACTGCAATTTTTCTTAACCATTTGGAAAGCGCAAGAGAATTTTATCACAAAAGATAATTCCATTACAAAAAAAATTCTTTTAAATTATTGAAACTAATTTGTGTTCAAACATCCCTTTATTATAACTTTCCATTGAAGTGTTTTCTTATTCATGCATACATGTTGAAAATTATGGAAACGACTTTATGTGTATCATTTTATCTCTATTATCCTTGCACTTATTTTCTTCATTTTTGTGAGATTGAATTGAGAAATAAGTGAGAATGCATGTGAATTTAATAACAAATATTCCAAAATAAATATGTAGCTAAGAGAAAGTAATCTACATAGATAACATACGCAAAGATGCTCAATGGGTAGAAATTGAAGAAATTAAACATTATATTAATACTGAGTGGGTATACTTCATAATCACAAACTTTACTTTCAATCTCTACCTCCTTCATCTACACATAATCACTTAGAATTTCATGTTACTCATATACTATACCTTTTGTGCATATAGCTCATATATTATAGCTAATTGCATATACACTCATACATTGCACCCCTCAATACTTACTAGATATACAGTTATATCTTGCAAATCTACACTAATATTTGAGTATCACCCATGCTATGGTCCAATAATATGGCAACAAAATCAACATCTAAATATCAACAATTTTTTTTAAATGATATCTTATACCTTCATGAACTTCATTTGCATTATCCTTATCTTCTCCATCACTCCTTGCAATCATTTTCATGCTTATATTGAATTTGTCCATATAGTCAAATTTATTTCAAACCATGCATATGCCATACATGTTATCATCCATATTCCACTACATATCATTATGTTGCACATCCTCTTGCATGTAAAGCATACATTTATATTTTACATCTCACTATACAAACATGACAGTATCGTAGAATATATGTTTTATGTGTAATATGTTAATGCTCATATACTCAATGATTACTTATAATTAACTAATTCTAACAATATCCTACAATAAATCAACAATACCATCAAAATCATTGTGTACATCCAAAATAGATTGTCGCTAGTAAAATATTCTAGTCTAGAAGTGTGATAAAGAGAGAACCATAAAGCCTTGGAACAATAATGCAATACAGAACAAAAGGATTTCAATAAGGAACCATACAAGTGATAAGTATTTCCCATTATTATAGGTAAGATTCTACTCTAGCTCTCACCCAATTGCCTAACACATTGACTAAATTAGGTATTTATAGAGTAACATAATCAAACAAAGTCAAATGTGATCAAACTAATATGTGATACATTTGTCCACATGTGTCCCAAATTTAGCAATTTACATACTTTATCTCTCAAGGAAAACCTTGCAAGGAAACCCAAGGATGCTTTTTTTGGATGGTATCTTTAATAAAATTGTCAGCATCAACTAGTGCACATCACCTTGGGGTATTCAAACTAGGCACATGTTGGTATGCAACTAGCCATAAATTTATCAACATTGGTGACAATTGACTGAGCCAACCTTTGGGGCTTAGCAACATAGATACTATATTAGTGTTAGGATATTCCGACATGTAGGAATAGTTAAGTATAACTTGGTCTAGTATAGAGTTAGGTAAAGTATGTTTCTTTACTATGTACATTTGTAACTTACAATCCGATGGTTCATTCTCTCCTCGGTATTACCGACACTTGATCCATGGCTTGACACCCGATTGGTCCATGAATTCTATTTAAAGCGCATGGAGGGTCATTTGTAGGTTCACCGTGAATGAG
>APFE031634128.1:88736-118765 GCA_000404065.3 Pinus taeda
TCCCTCTCTGAGGGTTTTAACCACGTCAAAATACTGGTGTATTGATCTGTGATCTGTTTGTGAGTGGTGTCCTTTTGGTGTTCTGTCTGAGGAACTTACCCTGTAAATTCCTACAATTAGGATATATGTATTTAAGGGACATTATTTTCAATTTCCAATGTATGTTAACAACCACATTATTTTAAGAAATATATGCCAAAAAATATAGCTTGTGCATAACTAAATTGTTTTAAGATAATGGAAGAGGGGCTTCTATAAGTTCTCCATTCCTTTATCTAATTTTAATGTTGGAAATTCCAATTATATAGTCATTTTAGTAAATTATATAAATGGATTTAGGTCAGATTGGCTCTCCTTTTAAACATTAGGATCCTTTTCACTTTTGGGAACTATGTGAGGCGTTCTGGAACAAATTTCAAACATAGGAAAGCCACTATTGAAGCTAAAGATAACAAATATAACCTAAGAAAAATACCCTTGATGGGTGGGTGACGCATGTTGGAATTAAATAATTTTTCAACTATAAATTCTTATAAGGTGTTAAGTAGTAGGGATGATGAGGAGATGGATGCTTTTATAGGTGGTTGTAAATGCATAGATTATCAAGGCCTAAATAAAATAACTATAAAAAGCAAGTTTTAGATTCCATTTATAGGTGAGATGTTAGATGAACTCCATTGAGGAAGATATTTCTCAAAATTAGATCTAAGGTCATGATACTATAAAATTTGAGTAGGTTAGAAGATGTGGCAAGGAATATTTTCTGAACTAACAAAGGTCTATATATATTCGAGGCGATGTCCTTCAAGTAAATCAATACCCCTACTATCTTCTAGGAAGTTATGAATGAACTTTTGAAACCCTACGTAAGGAATTCCATAGTAGTATTTCTTGATGACATTCTTATCTACATTAATACATGGAAGGAAAATCTTAAGAAATTGGAGCAAGTACTTTCTCCCCTAAAAGAAAATTAGTTTTATGCAAAAAAATCAAAATGTAATTTTGGTAAGGAAGAAGTGGAGTACCTTGGCCAGGCCATATCCAATGAAGGATTCAAGGTATATCCCAATATAATCAATACAATCACGGAATGGCCAAAACCAAATAACATATCAAAACTAAGAGGATTCCTAGGATTAACATGTTATTACTGAAGGTTTATCGAGAACTACATTCATTTGGCAACACCACTATCAAAATTTTTGAAGAAAAACTCCTTCCAATGGAATGACAAGGTGGAAGAATGTTTTGACATGTTGAAAAAATTTATGTCATCCACACGTGTTAAAAACACCAAATTTCATAGAACCCTTTATGGTAGAATGTTATTTTTTAGATTTTGGGATAGTTGCAGTGTTAATGCAAAATGACCATCCAATATCTTTTGAGATCTAAAATCTCAACAAAAGGGAAATCTTAAAATCTACATACAATAAAGAGATTCTTGCCATTATCCATGTGTTTTTTGCAAATGGTGAAAATAAATCTTAGGGAGTAAATTCTTAATACGTACACATCACAAAAAAATTTAATAGATACTGCAACAAAAATAATTGTCCATCAAATAACAAAAATGGATGGAAAAATTTTCCAACTTTGATATGGAAATATACACAAAAAGGGGAAGGACAATGTAGTTGTTGATGCATTATCACGAAAGGATGAACAAGTAACATGATATGCAAGAACAATGGTGATTTTTGACTGGTTAGATGAAATCTGAGTTGAATATGCAAATATTCTTAATATTATTAAATAATGAATCCATACAGGTGAGGAAAAATTTTTGATAGAGGAGGAATGACCTGTTGTAGAGTTTTATGAACCCAACGTTTCAGACTACCAAGTGAGTCCATCATTGACGCATCCCCTGATGATGGACTCACTTGGTAGTCTGAAATATTGGGTTCACAAAACTCTATAACAATGCATTCCTCCTCTATCAAAAATTTTTCCTCACCTGCATGGATTCATTATTTAATAATATCAAGTCCTATCATGGAAGGGACATGATGGACAGCGCATCAGAATTCGAGAAATTAAGAGCATTAACATCTTCAGAATATCTATTGACGCATCCCCTGATGATGGACTTACTTAGTAGTCCGAAATGTTGGGTTCGTAAAACTCTATAACAGGTCATTCCTCCTCTATCAAAAATTCTTAATATTATTCTATAATGAACAATTTGGACCAAAATGTGAAATTCCAATGGAGAAATGACATCTTATGGTTTAAGGACATAATATATTAAATTCCATATTTACGTCTTATGGTTTAAGGACATAATTTATTAAATTTCGTATTTAAATTTTAAATGAACATCTTAAAGGAGTCATATAGTTCCCCAACAACAAGACACATAGAACTTTCAAAACCTACTATGATGCATAAAAATCATTTGATTAGAAGGTTACGAATAAAAATATTCAAAAAATTATCATCGAATGTAATACATGTCAAAGAGATAAAAATGAAAATATTATGACTTGAAGGTTACTTCATCCTTTACACATTCCTAACCAAAATGGAAAGAGATCTCGATGGACTTCATTGAAGGATTAACCATGTATAATGGAAAGGATAATATTTTTGTCATGGTTGACAGATTAACCAAATATGAACATTTTATGGCGGTAACAAAAACAAATTCGATAAGACAAATTGCTAGCCTTTTGTTAAGAAAATTTATAAACTGCGTTGTCTTCCAAAATTCTTTATCAATGATAGGGATGTAAAATATAAGGAAAATTTTTGGAGTATTTTGTAGCAAGCTAGAAAATCCCTTAATATGAATTCAATCTACCATCCACAAACAAATGGTGAGATAGAAGTGGTAAATAAATGCTTGAAAAATTAATTCTATTTTTTTTTTACAGATAAATAGAATAAGTGCTCCCAATGGTTACATTTAGTTGAATGATAGTTATAATCTAACTGTCACACCATCAAGGAAAATATATAATATATATATATATATATTTATATATATATTATATTTATATATAATATATATTATAATATCTAAACAAATTTTAGACATGGCTCTTAATCAACTGAGACAACAAGAAAACCAACATAGATCATAAAGAGAGCTCAAAGAAGACAATTGGGTGTTTGTAAGATTCCAACTTTACAAACAATTATCCCTTAAGCAACAAGGAAAGAAGAAATTAGCTCCAAAATTATATGGGCCTTTTAAAATCAACAAAAAAATTAGCAAAGTAGCTTATGGATTAAAATTGCTAGATAATTGTTGGATACATAATGTCTTCCATGTAGCATGCTTCATGAAAGTGTTGGGAGAAACCCAAATAGTTCAAACAAAAATGCCTAAATTCGATGTTGAAGGAAAAATTATTTTAGAAACAAAAATTATTCTTACCACTAATGAAAAGATGTTACATTATAGAACAATCAAATAATATCTTATCAAATGGAAAAACCTTCTAGAAGAAAATTCATCATGAGAAACAAAAATTTTTCCATAATGATACCCCTCATTACCCTTACTTGGAAGACAAAGCAATTTTTAAAGTGATGGAAATGTCATAAATATAAAACAATAATAATAATAATTAAGGTTACATACCCCTTCACTCATAACCAGCCAATGCTATAAGTAAACCATCATGAGGGTCATTGTAAGAAACTCATTCATATTCATTGATAATTATTATTCAATATACATTAAAATTGGTATTCTTGTTACATATTTCCTTAACATCACTATGGGTTAACTCATAATCCACTTTGTAATAAAATACATCATAATTTTTTTCCCCCGCGAAAAATCATAATTTTATTAATGAAAGAAAAATTACATGTTGTAGATGCTACATTGCATTTAATCATTCCAGTCTAAACTGGATTTCACCTAGCCAAAAAAAAATTAACTTCAAAATAGAGAGAAGCATTATGCTTTTCTCCATTTTTTATTTTCTACCTTTCGTCATTCTCCTCGGGATGGAGTGGTTGTCACAAGTTCTAGATGAGATCCTTCATTCTTTCTGGGATTTTCCTGATCTGAATCTGAGTTATCGGGTACATGATGATGTTTAGAGCCCCCTATCTCCTTTGCTTCAACGATGGTCGCATGTATCGATGTGTGTGTTGGGTTTCTTGAGTCTCCATGATTTAATCCTTCCTTTTATATGTTTTCTTATGGATTCTAGGTTTCTTCAGTGGTTGGGGATGCCATTTCTTCTTCATCCTCTTCTTCTTTAGGTTGTTGTGGTGGAAATTGCCATCCCTTGGGCTACTTCCCTGATTTCTTCTTTCTTCTAAACACTTTCTAGTTATCAGGACATGTTCTTTGTAAATGTCATGTTTTCTAGCATGTTCGACATCTGAATTTCATGTTCTCAAAGTCTAGAAACCATGTCCAACATTGCATGTTGTGTGTAAGGAGAATATGATCCAGAAATCCTTTGCTGAGATCCACCAACACACAGATTTTGGTTGAAGTGAAGATTCATTCTTTGATTATTTGTGTATTTGTCTTGATATATCTTCCTAAGAGGTTCCCAAATCCTTCAATAACTTTATGGTGCCAGAAATGTAGGGGTAGACTATGCAATCTTACCCATACTGGAATTCTTGATACCTCCATTGTATTGGCATTGATATCGAGGAATCATTGGGTGAAAATAAGTCCCACGGAACCCCAGAACCACAAGCCTTCTCGCAATACATATTCACATTCCTCTGATGATGCAAAATTTACTGTGAAAAATCCCTTACAGCAGAGGTGGATCTCACAATTTATTGACCAAGTTGTGAGAATCCAGTGAAAAAGATCCACTTTTCTTGGCTAGAAGCCATTGAACTTGCATATTACAACTTTTTATTCATAGGTGGTGCATAGATCATTTGTTTCAGTAAGATCTATAGTCATAGCTAGTATTTGATTCAGTTGCTCCACTATATATGGTCTAGGAATATTGTGTGCCTGTTCAGGTTTTGTTGAATCTCCAAATTTCCCTTTTAGGATGTCTTTAAATGAAAGACCTCCATGTAATGGTCCTTGATTTGGTCCTGATCCTTTGAGGAAACAAGATCCATCTACTCCTATTCCATTTGGATTTCTTAGATCAGGGGAACCTCCTCGAAGCCTTAAATTTAATATGATGGTGGATGACGGAAGAATATTGTACCCTTGAATGCTCTATTCATCCTAAAGAGATTTGCCTTTGTAGATTAGGCTTTGTAAGTGCATCAAAATACCCAGAAATTGCAGAATAAGATGCTTCAGATGGGAGACAATCTCAGATGCCCGAACCTAATATATGACTGATTTTTTGGCTAGGGTTTTAATAAATATTTGCAAATCTATGTTTTTTCCCCGATCCGGCTCCCATTTATGAGTTTCATACAAAGTTTCAGCTGTATCATAATCTATATATGGATTCGTGATGTGAGGGAGGGATTGATATAGAGAAATAGCACAATGCTGAGAATCCTAGGTACCAACCATCACTATTCGACCCTTCAAGGAAGGCCCCCCATTGTGATTTACCTATGTGACATGAGGGGCCATGCCAGACAGAGATAGGGCTTCCAGATCTAGATAGAGTAGAGGTCGATCTACCCATCGGGTGGCTAGATCTGATAGACGATGGCCCAAACTATGAAAGATGCCTCGAATCAGTAAGGAAGACACCAACTTTGTCCAAAGTGGAGGCCACTCAACCAGTCGGGGATTGTGATATGCAACATGTTGAATCAGATCGATTAACTGATTTGCAAAAACCGTGAACGTATCATTAGACCTTTGTTGTAGACATTGATCTCCCATCTTGCATTCTACATTTCCGACCAAATCATGCTTCGGTTGGAGTACAACATCGTCGCAAAACTCATTCTTAGAAACACTCACCATTTTTCCCGACTGTCCAGCCTAAAAAATACATCATATTATACAAATAAAGACAATATAATAACAATATTCATCAAATACCAAAGAAAATTTCATGACCAACACCAAAGTAATGTATTTTCCTTTCATATTTCATAAGCATATTGGCTTAATGTGGTTGGGAGCGTGATTTGTTCTTCCCTCCGCTTAGTTTCAATTCCTACAAAGGGACATGTTGGCTCGTTGTGATAAGGCTAAAAGGATAGGTGCCCCCTTAGATTGAAGGTGTCACTAGACATATTTGTACTAAGTCATAAGTTAGCTGCTATGTGCTATCTTGTAGGCTATTGGAAGTAGTTTAGAGTTTGTAGTGGTATGTGACTGCATTTGGCTTGGGCCTTTCCCAAGTAACCAAACGAGTTACAAATTCCTCTATACCTAAAAAAACTAATTCTTGGGCATTATCATGCACTTGTAATTTATCTTCTCCATTAGTTAATTTTAGAGCCGTGACTTCTCTTAAATTGGTTCACATCATCTTTTTCATCTTATGATGAATACTTAGATCTATCCACTTCCTTTGAAGTTGCATACTTTGTTACTCATTAATCGACATTGTATTTCATCAAATTCTCTTTGTTATAGTTCACTCCACTTGAACTATACAATTTATTGGTTGCCATATGAAGTTCATGAATTTTTGCAAAGTTAATTTATTTCTTCAAATTTCCAACATGTCCCTAAAATGATTTTTATATGATTAGCACAACTATATGTTTAACATCAATGTGTGTAGTAGGTTCACAACTACAATTTTTCTTAACCATTTGGCAAGTGGAAGAGAATTTTATCACAAAAGATAATTTCATTACAAAAAAAAGTCTCTTAAATTATTGAAACTAATTTATGTTTATAAATCCCTTTATTATAACTTACCATTGAAGTGTTTTCTTATTCATGAATACCTATTGAGAATTATTGAACCGACTTTATGTGTATCATTTTATCTCTATTATCCTTGCACTTATTTTGTTCATTTTTGTGAGATTGAATTGAGAAATAAGTGAGAATGCATGTGCATTACTAACAAATATTGCAAAACAAATATGTGGCTAAGAGAAAGTAATCTACAAAGATAATGTACACAAAGATGCTCAATGAGTAGAAATTGAAGAAATTAAACATCATATTAATAAAAGTGGGTATACCTCATAATCACAAACTTTACTTTCAATCTCCACCTCCTTCATTCACATATAATCACTTAGAATCTCATGTTACTCATATGCTATACCTTTTGTGCATATAGCTCATATATTATAGCTAATTGCATATACACTCATACATTTCACCCCTCAATACGTACTAGATATATAGTTATATCTTGTCAAATCTACACTAATATTTGAGTATCACCCATGCTATGGTCTAATAATATGACAACTAAATCTCAACAATATTTCTTTAAACAATATCTTATACCTTCATTAACTTCATTTGGATGATCCTTATCTTCTCCATCACTCCTTGTAATGATTCGCTTGCTTGTATTGACTTTGTCCATCTAATCAAATCTATTTCAAACCATGCATATGTCATTCATGTTATTATCCATATTCCACTACATATCATTGTGTTGCACATCCTCTTGCATGTAAAGCATACATTTATATTTATATATCTCACTATACAAACATGACACTATCGTAGCCCCAAGGGCTAGCTCAATTGGTCAAATAAGTGCCTCTCCATTCGAGAGGTCACAGGGTCGATTCTCCCCCAAGCCCTTGTGGTTAGGCCTAGCTATTAGCCATGGGGCTTGATATCCTTGATCAAGCTCAGATATTTCCATGGATGTAGCGGCCACCTAGTGACCATGGGTGTTCGTGAACCACACGAAAAAAACAAAAACAAAACAAAACAAAAAACAAAAAACAAAATCAAAACAAAAACAAAACAAAAACGGAAATAAAAACAAAAACAAAGACAAAAAAAAAAACCAAACAAACAACAAACAACAAAAAAGAACAAAAAAACAAACAACAAACAACAAAAAACAAAAAACAACAAACAACAAAAAAAAACAACAACAACAACAAAAACAAAAACAAAACAAAAAACATGGCACTATCGTAGAATATATGTGTTATGTGCAATATATTTATGCTCATATACTCAATGATTACTTATAATCAATTTATTCTAACAAAATCCTACAATAAATCAACAACACCATGAAAAAAATTGTGTACATCCAAAATAGACTGTCACTAGTAAAATATTCTAGTCTAGAAGTGTGATAAATAGAAAGAACCATAAAACCATGGAACAAGCATGCAATACATAACAAAATGATTTCAACTAGGAATCATACAATTGATAAGTATTTTCCATTATTATAGATGTGATTCTACTCTAGCTCTCACCCAATTTCCTAACACATTGATTAAATTAGGTATTTATAGAGTAACATAATCAAACAAAGTCAAATGTGATCAAACTAATATGTGATACATTAGTCCACATGTGCCCCAAATTTGGAAATGTGCATACTTCATCTCTCAAGGAAGACCATTCAATGAAACCTTATGGATGCTTGTTTTTGGATGGTACCTCTAATAAACTTGCCAGCATCAACTAGTGCACCTCACCTAGGGTTATTCAAAATAGGCACATGTTGGTATGCAACTAGCAAAAAAATTATCAACATTGGTGACAATTGATTGAGCCAACCTATGGGGATTAGCAACGTATATACTATATTAGGATATATGTATTTAAGGGACATTATTTTCAATTTCCAATGTATGTTAACAACCACATTATTTTAAGCAAGATATTCCAAAAAATAGAGCTTGTGCATGACTAAGTTGTTGTAAGATAATGGAAGAGAGGCTTCTATAAGTTCCCCATTCCTTTATATAATTTTAATGTTGGCAATGCTAACTATATAGTCACTTTAGTAAATTATATAAATTGATTTAGGTCAGATTTACTCTCTTTGCAAACATTAGGATCCTTTTCACTTTTGGGAACTATGTGAGGCCTTCTGGAAAAACTTTCAAACATAGGCAAGCCACTATTGAAGCTAAAGATGACAAATATAACCTAAGAAAAATACCCTTGATGGGTGGGTGACGCATGTTGGAATTAAATAATTTTTCAACTACGAATGCTTATCAGGAGTTAAGTAGTAGGGATGATGAGGAGATGGATGCTTTTATAGGTGGTTGTAAATGCATATATTATCAAGGCCTAAATAAAATAACTATAATAAAACAAGTTTTAGATTCCATTTATAGGTGATTTATTAGATAAACTCCATTCACAAAGATATCTCTCAAAATTAGATCTAAGGTAAGGGTAATATAAAATTCGAGTGGGATAGAAGATGTGGCAAAGACTATTTTCTTAACTCACAAAGGTCACTATGTATTCAAGGTGATGTTGTTCGAGTAAATCAATACCCCTATCACCTTCTAGGAAGTTATGAATGAACTTTTAAAACCCTACCTAAGGAATTACATAATATTATTTCTTGATAATATTCTTGTCTACATTAATACATGGAAGGAACATCTTAAGGAATTGGAGCAAGTACTTTCTCCCCTAAAAGAAAATTAGTTTTATGCAAAAAAAATCAAAATGTAATTTTGGTAAGGAAGAAGTGGAATACCTTGGCCATGCCATATCCAATGAAGGATTCAAGGTGGATCCCAACATAATGAACACAATCATGGAATGACCAAAACCAAATAACATATCAAAACTAAGACGATTATATGATTACCATGTTATTATCGAAGGTATATCGAGAACTACACTCATTTGGAAACACCACTATCAAACATTTTGAAGAAAAACTCCTTCCAATATAATAACAAGGTGAAAGAATGTTTTTAGATGTTGAAAAAAGTTATGACATCCACACGTGTTAGAAATACCAAATTTTACAGAACCGTTTATCGTAGAATGTGATGCTTTAGATTTTGGGATAGTTGCAGTGTTAATGCAAAACGACCATCCAATAGCTTTTGAGATCCAAAATCTCAACAAAAGGGAGATATTAAAATCTGCATACAATAAAGAGATGCTTGTCATTATCCATGTGTTTTTTGCAAATGGCGAAAATATCTATTGGGGAGTAAATTCTCAATATGTACACATCACAATAGTCTTTAATATGTACTGTAACAAAAGGCATTGTCTATCAAACAACAAAAATGGGAAAAAAAATTAACTGTGATATGGAAATATACACAAAAAGGGGAAGGACAATGTAGTTGTTGATGCACTATCATGAAAGGATGAGCAAGTAACATGATATGCAAGAACAATGGTTATTTTTTATTGATTAGATGAAATATGAGTTGAATATGCAAAATATTCTTAATATTCCATAATCAACAATTTGGACCAAAATGTGAAATGTCAATGGTGAAATGGATCTTATGGTTTAAGGACATAATTTATTAAATTCCATATTTATATCTTATGGTTTAAGGACATAATTTATTAAATTCCATATTTAAAGTTTAAATGATCATCTTAAAGGAGTCATATAGTTCCCCAACAACAAGACACATAGAACTTTTTAAAACCCACTATAATGCATAAAAATCATTTGATTAGAAGGGTATGAGTAAAAAATTCAAAAAAGTGTCGTCAAATGTAATACATGTCAAAGAGATAAAAATGAAAATATTATGACTCTAATGTTTACACATTCCTAACCAAAATGGGAAGAAGTCTCGATGGGCTTCATTGAAGGATTAACCATACCTAATGGAAATGATTAGATTTTTGTTGTGGTTGATAGATTAAACAAATATGAACATTTTATGGCAGTAAAAAAAAACAGATTCAACAAGACAAATTGCCAGTCTTTTGTAAGAACAATTATAAATTGCATTTTATTCCAAAAGTCCTTATCAATGATAGGGATGTAAAATATAAGGAAAATTTTTGGAGATTATTTTGTAGCAAGCTAGAAAATCCCTTAATATGAATTCAGTCTACCATCCACAAACAAAAGGTGAGACAAAAGTTGTAAATAAATGCTTGAAAACTGACCTCTATTTTTTTATGGTAGATAAATAGAATAAGTTCTCTCAATGGTTACATTTATTTGAATGGTAGTATAATTATACATATCACACCTCGGCAAAAATAACTCCTTTCCAATCCTTATATGGTTATGAACCACCAAAATGGAAAGATTTTGCACTAATTAACACTAAATTTCAAGTAATAAAGAATCAACTAGATGAAGAGTAGAATATCATCAAAATATTAAAAGAAAATTTGGCCATGGCTCTTAATCTATTGAGTTAATAAACAAACCAACATAGATTAGAAAGAGAGTTCAACAAAGACGATTGGGTGTTAGTAAGACTCCAACTTTACTAACAGTTATCCCTTAAGCAATAAGGAAAGAAGAAATTGGCTCCAAAATACTATGGGTCTTTTAAAATCAACAAAATAATTAGCAAGGTAGCTTATGGATTGAAATTGCAAAATGATTGTTGGATTCATAATGTCTTCCATGTAGCATGCTTCATGAAAGTGTTGAGAGAATCCAAACTAGTTCAAACAGAAATGCCTAAATTTGATGTTGAAGAAAAAATTATTTTAGAACCAAAAAGTATTCTTGCCTCTAAAGAAAAGATGTTACATTATAGAACAGTCAACGACTATCTTGTCAAACAGAAAAACCTTCTAGAAGAAGACTCATCATGAGAAACAAAAAAAATTCCCCAATGATACCTCCCATTACCCTTACTTTGAGGACAAAGCAATTTGTAAAGGGATGGAAACGTTATAAATATAAAATAATAATAATAATAATTAATGCAAATCAAAGGGTACATACCCCTTCACTCATGACCAACCATTGTTATAACTAAACCATCGTGAGGGTCGTTGTAATAAACTCATTCATATTCAATTATAATTATTGTTCAATATACATTAAAATCGATATTCTTGTTACATATTTTCTTAACATCACTATAGGTTAACTCATAATCCAATTTGTAATAAAATACATCATATTATACAAATACAGACAATATAATAACCATATTCATCAAAGACCAAAGAAAATCTCATGACCAACACCAAATTAATGTCTTTTCCTTTCGTATTTCATAAGCATATTTGTTTAATGTGGTTGGGAGCATGATTTGTTCTCCCCTCCACTCATGTGCAATTCCTGCAAAGGGACATGTTGGCTCGTTGTGATAAGGGTAGAAGCATAGGTGCCCCCTTAGAGTGGAACAAGGGTGTCTCTAGACATATTTGTCCTTACTAAGTCATAAGTTACATGCTATGTGCTATCTTCTAGGATATTGGAAGTAACTTAGAGTTTATAGTGGTAGCCAACCTCATTTGGCTTGGGCCTTCCCAAGTAATCCCAACGAGTTACAAACTCCTCTCTACCTAAAAAACTAATTATTGGGCATCACCATGCACTTGTATCTTCTCCATTGGTTAATTTTAGAACCATGACTTCTCTTAAATTGGTTCACATTAGCTTTTTCATCTTATGATGAATAATTATATCTATCCACTTCCTTTGAAATTGCATACTTTGTTTATCATTAATCGACATTGTATTTCATCAAATTCTCTTTGTTAGGTTTAACTCAACTTGAACTATACAATTTCTTGATTGTCATATGAAGTTAATCAATTTTTACAAAGTTAATTTATTTCTTCAAATGTCCAACATGTCCCTAAAATGATTTGTATATGATTTGCACAACTTATGTTTAACATCGCTCTGTGTAATAGGTTCACAACTGCAATTTTTCTTAACCATTTGCAAGTGGAAGAGGATTTTATCACAAAAGATAATTTCATTACAAAAAAAAAAAACTTTTAAATTATTGAAATTAATTTATGTTTAAACATCCCTTTATTATAACTTACCATTGAAGTGTTTTCTTATTCATGCATACTTGTTGAGAATTATGGAACCGACTTTATGTGTATCATTTTATCTCTATTATCCTTGCACTTATTTTCTTCATTTTTGTGAGATTGAATTGACAAATAAGTGAGAATGCATGTGCATTTACTAACAAATATTCCAAAACAAATATGTGGCTAAGAGAAAGTACTCTACATAGATAACATACACAAAGATGTTCAATGAGTAGAAATTGAAGAAATTAAACATTATATTAATAAAAGTGGGTATACTTCATAATCACAAACTTTACTTTCAATTTCCGTGTTGGCCCTCAATTTTGGTCATTTTTACCTATCCTAAACTCGTCCATTTACCACCATATTCCATCATATTTCACTTACATATGCTTCATTTCACTCTTATTTTGCATATTCACGTAACTAAATTAAGTTTTTCAATTTTTAGAATTTTTTGTAAAAGTTGGGTTTTAAGAGTAAATTTGGACTGCACTAAAAATACTCGTAATAGCTCCATTAATTTCATATGTGCAGGACACCTGGGCAAGAGTTGAGTGCATATTTGGAAAGCTTAGGAACCACGGATGGATGAACACCTATTGGTTTGGTCAAACTGAGCAAACACAAGCCCGGTCAACACTGGTCTAACTTGACCTGTCATTCAGAAATCCCTATTAAAAAGGGGCAGAATATTATTTTTTGGGATTTTGACTAATTTTGTGAACCAGACTTGATGAGTTCAACCTGGATGGATGGATTAGGATAGATAAAGACTGTTAGAGCTATTGTATCTAAGTTTGTTGATAATTTTCTTATTTAAACTGAGTTTATGAATCGTTCATGTATGTAATTTCTATTCAGACTAATGGAGACTTTTTGATAATTTGAAGAATAATTTCTATTATTCTAATTTATTATTCATGCTTTGGATATTTTCATAAGTTAGTCATAGTTGAGAGTTCCTTAGGTGTACAAGGTAAGGCTGGAGGGCCCCCATACCAAGCTAAGTACACTTTGATTACATTAGCATAATTTTAATTTCAGTATTTCGTGTTTCATATTTATGCTTCAATTATTTAGATGTCTAATGCCTTTTGTGTGATTTTGGGATGATGTTAGTTTAAAATCAAATTTTCATATGAAATGACAAACAAGAATTTAAGTTAAGTTTTCTTTCTATCAAGTTATGAATCATAGCTAAAATCATCATTTTTGCATTTATTGTATTATTTCTTGAAATTCCAGTTTTATTTGATGCAATGGTGATATTATTGGAGTAGTTATGTGAGGAAGGACAACCAGGATCTTCTAATTTTGGAGCCTCTTCTCTTTCTTGTTGCATCTTGAACGAGAAACTTTTTAGTCTTTTAAAACTTAGAATATATTTGTAATATGAACTTCCTTTAACTTTATAGTCTTTCCTTCCTAAATTGATTTCACCTTAAATCCACATATTTTGGACATGCTTCCAAGTCTACAAACCTGGATTGACAAGTAAAATACATGTGTTAGTTTACTTAGTAAATTGACCTTATATTTTTTGGTGTTGTTATCACGGAAGCATATTCAAAGTTAATCAAAATAGGAAGCTTTAAACAAAAACAAAATACAAAAACATAAAAAGTAAATAGGATTTTTCATTATGGTCATTTATGCCTAGACAAAGAGATGAAAAAGGTAGATACATCAAACAAGACCCCCCAATTACTAAACCACTGGTAGAAGCAAGACTACCTCCATTTGAATTAACTACACCAATTGTTGGAAAACCAACTTTGGAAGAGTTTGAGAAAAAACAACCTTCAGGACAAAGTTTATCTCTTGTTGAAAGACAAACTTTGTTAGCCTATGAAGTGAAGAGAAAATAGAAACACATAGGAATATCTTCCATAGGAAAACAAAGAGAGACAAGAAAATCAATTGATCAACTTATTCTTGAACCGATAGATCGACCTATCTTTGAACAAATAAAACAAATTGAATCTCAAGTTATTACCAAAACATTTGAAACTGCTGAAAAAGATATGGCGGAAGAAGGGCAAGGATCAAATATCCTCACTCCAGAACAAAGGTTACAATATGAAAAACAACAAAAAGAATGGCAAAGATGAAGAGAAGCGGAAAGGAAAAGAGAAGAAGATGTCAAAAGAGAATATGATCATAAGAGAATACAAGATGTAGAAATAGAAAAAGATGAAGAAGCTACTTTTGGATTTCCAATTGTAAATACTAGAGCAATTATAGGAGAAGAGGTAAAAATGAAGAATATTCCACCTTCAATTTTCCAAATTTCTATGGAATGTATTTTGAAGATCTTGATTCATTCATGTTTGAATTTGATATCTTATGTAGAACTTATGGTTATACTGATGATACACATAATCTTCATCTTTTTCCTACTGCTCTTAAAGCAACTGCATTAAAATGGTTTATGGGATTACGAGAACACTCTATTACTTCTTGGGAAGAAATGAAGAAAAATTTTCTTAAGAAATATCAAGCCTATTGTAGGCCTAGAGATTCAAAAGAATATATTTTTCGAATGTCTCAACAAGAATATGGGAGTTTGGAAGAATATTTGGAACAATTTCTTTACAACCTGAAAAAAATCCAAACAACATTCTCTAAATATTGATACCATTAGAACGATTTTTCTTAAAGGAATAAGAGATGAGTATATTGATATTCTTAATGTAATGGGTAAAGGAGATATTTCATACTTACCATTCAATGAAATTGTTGAATTGTGTCAAAATTACTCTAGAGGTAGATCTAAAATAGGAAAAAGAGATATAACTTCTAGAGCTTCTAAATCAGCAACAAGAGGAGTAATATGAGCAAAAATAGGGAGTTTGTTAGAAAACTTTAAAATAGATCTTTCAGCACCTTAGGAACACAAATTGATGTATTAAAATCAAACAATAAACAAAAACAAGAAGAAATAACAATGTCTGTTAGGCCCCTATACTACTAGTGTAGCCCCTTATTGTTATTAGTACAATCCCTTTATTATATTATTGTACCCATGTAGTCCCCATATTGTTACTATTGTGCCCCATAAAAGCCCACTATTGTTATTATTGTGCCCTTACATTATTATTATTATGTCGGCTCTAATTATATTATGACCCCTTAGACTCCTATATATAGAAAGGAGGTCTTTTCATTTGTATCATCCAAGAATTGTTCATTTGTGTAATGTAAGGAGGTTGCCCCCTCGAAGAGGCTGAATTCTAAGGCATTCAACTATCTTTTCTATCTTTTTGTGAGTTGGTTTCATAACATTGGTATTAGAGCAATTTTATGGTTCCTCCACTTACAACCGTCACTTGACACTCTGGTGCTGAATCTAGGAAGCAATTCAAGTCCTTGGCTATCTTACAATTAATAAAATTATGGGTACTACCCGAATCAATCAACACTATTACCTTTTTCTTCTTGATATGTCCTTCTATCTTTACAGTTTGAGGAGTGGTAATTCTGATGAATGCATTATAAGATATGGTTGGATTCATTTCTTCTTTCTCTGGGGTTGGTTCCTGGTGAGTATCCTTTTCTTTTGATGTTTCTTGATACTTTTCTTCCTGATATTTCATTGTTTTAACCTTAGGATCTGAAAAATATACACAGGAAACTATAGTTCGTCCTCTTTCTGTAACTTATGAAATTTCAATCTGATGCTCAAAACAAAAGTTATGACAATTTTCCCCAGGTCACCTGTTTGGAATGTAAATCAAGAGTCTGCAAAAAGGCCAAATTCCTCAAATCATATCTCCGCAAATATTGCATGAAAAGCTCTGAAATTTGGATCCGTGATTCAGCACGATTTCCTCTCAAATGGGTTTTTTTTAGCGTCTGAAATGTCGCAAAAAAAAAAAGAGGAGGTTATAGCGCAAATGCCACGATAACGTGTTTGGAGCAGTGAAACCCTAGAATCCAAAGCTTTGATACCAAATGTTATGAAACCAACTCACAAAAAGATAGAAAATATAGATCAACGCCTTAGAATTCAGCCACTTCGAGGGGGAAACCTCCTTTACATTACACAAATGAATAATTCTTGGATGATACAAATGACAAGATATCCTTGCTATATATAGGAGTCTAAGGGGTCATAATATAATCAGAACCAACATAACAATAATAATGTAAGGGCACAATAATAACACTAGTGGGCTTCTATGGGGCATAATAATAACAATATGGGGACTACATGGGAACAACAATATAATAAGGGGGTTGTATTAATAACAATAAGGGGTTACACTAGTAGTGTAGGGGCCTAACAATGTCAATCTTTTCTCCTAAGTGTAGGAAGAAGCATCTTTTACAAGAATGTCCTTTGGATAATATACATGTTTGTGGACTTTGTACAAAAAATCATGTTACAGACGATTGTCCAAAATTAAAAGAGTTGCAAGCAGGTCAAATAGAAGAAACTCAAGGATTTTATTATATGGCACCAAGAAGAGCTTGGAAACCACGTTTTGCAGGTACATCTCAACAGTTTCTTCAATAAATTCCCTTGAATTTTCAATATCAAAATTCATGGAATACTCTTACTTCATGGCAGGTTTGGCCTCCTCAACATAACCAAAACCAACCTTCACAAAGTTGGCGAGGATATTCTTATGGATCCCAACCTCCCCAACAATTTTACCCTCAACAATATCAATCTTATCCCCAACAATCATATCAACATCCATATCCTCAACAATCATTCTCGTATCAGCAATTCCAGCAATCCACTCAATCAAATCCATTCACACAACAATCAATGCCTACACTAACTCAACCTCAGCAGCTTCAGCTGCCTTCTAACCAACCACTACCTAGACCAACTCAATTACCAGCTTAGCCAGTAGCAAATCCAAGTAAGAGAGTGGAGGGCCAGCCTATAATGTGGAAGAAACAACATTATTTCCTACATATTCTATTCTTCCTATTCAAGGTATCCACTTGAGGTCAGGAAAAGTTCTCCAAAAATATTCTTCACCAATTATAGAAGAAAAAATTGAAGAAGGAGAACAATCTCAAAAGTCCAATCCAAGGAATCAAATTCATAAAAGCAAAACTATTATGACTCTGACTCAGACACCGCCTTTTCCATAAAGGTTAGTTGATTAGAAAACTTTAATTTCTCTTCCTGAATTTGATATCATAGATGAATTAAAGAATTCTTATGTCAAAATTCCTTTCTTATAAGCTATCAATTATATTCCAATATATACAAAAACAATAAAGGAAATATGTATTAAGAACACTGGAAAAAAATAAATAAATTAAAAAGAGATCCACCTACAATCCAGGTCATTGGAAAACTAGCTAGTCTCATGTCTGCAAAAACAACAATTGAAAAATATATTGATCTAGGGATACTTATGGTTACCATTTTAATCAATAATTTTTCAGTTCTTAAAACTTTAATTGATTCAGGAGATGCTATAAATGTCATGACAATAGAAACTATGAAGTATTTAAAACTGTCAAATATCTAACCTACTACTATAATTTTAGAACTATAAGATAGATCTAAAGTAGTACCGGAAGGAATACTTGAAGACATCATTGTTTCTTTGGCTTCATGGGAATATCCAGTAGACTTTCTAATCTTGCAACCAAAAACTAATTTAGGAGGCCATCCTTTAATTCTTGGCAGACCATGGTTAATCACAGCAGATTCCTTCATTGGATGCAGATCAAGAAGCATGATCATAGCACATGGAGATGAAAGGAAACATATCACACTCTATCCCCCTGCTCAATCACCTTCTTTACTATCATGGCCTGATGATCAACAGCAAGAAGCTCTACATGTTTTAAATATTAATAAAGCTTTTAATTTTAGAGAAGAATAAAATGAGGATTTAATAGACCTTTTCATCTTAGAACCTGATATTTCTGAGAAGCTAAGAGTAACACAATATGAAGCTGCAAATCATCTTCTAAATCAATGTTTTAAGGGAAATTGTACTATTCAATCATTACAAAATTCATTTGAAAGTATTTTTCTTGTCAACTCAATTACCAATTCTCAAAGCAAAATCATAGAAATCAATCCTAGAAAGAATTTAAATATTGGTAATAATTTACAATCATCACAAGAACAACAGATAATTGCATTATTGCAGAAATATTCAAAAGCATTTGCCTGGGACTATACAGATATGCAAAGAATCCATCTAAAAGCATGTATCCATCATATTTACTAGATGAAACAATCAAACTAGTAAGACAACCACAAAAAAGAATGAATCTAATGATGAAGGAGATAGTGAAAGAGGAGTTGCAGAAACTACTACAAGTAAGATGTATCTACCCTATCTCTGAGATTCAGTGGGTTTCTCCCTTATTTGTGGTACCAAAGAAAAATGGAAAATGGAGAATATGTGTAGACTATAGGGAACTAAACAAAGCAACATTGAAAGATCATTTTCCACTACCATTCATTGATCAAGTACTAGACTCATTAGCAGGGAAAAAGTTATTTTCCTTTCTTGATGGATTTAGTGGATACAATCAAATCAAGATAGCATTAGAAGATCGGGATAAAACTACATTTACTTGTCCATGGGGAACATATGCTTACAATGTTTTACCTTTCGGACTAGGTAATGCACCTGCTACATTTCAAAGAATGGTCCTAGCTATCTTTTCAGATCTTATACATGAATGTGTTGAAGTCTACATGGATGATTTTACTGTTTATGGAAGTACATTTGATGATTGTTTAAATAATCTTGAAAAAAGTTCTGAAAAGATGCATAGAGACAAACTTATCCCTCAACAATGAAAAATGTTTTATGATGTTAATTGAAGGGATAGTATTGGGACACCACATTTCTTCTTCTGGAATTAAGGTAGACCCAGCAAAGATACAAGTCATTGTAAACTTAATGCCACCAAAACACAGAAAGAAGTAAGAAGTTTCTTGGGATATGCAAGCTACTACAGAAGATTCATCAAAAACTTCAGCAAAATAGCTTTACCCCTGTTCAAATTACTTGCAAAATACATTGAGTTTCAATAGACTACAAATTGTGAAAATGCATTTGAAAAAATGAAAGAAAAATTGTCTATGGCACCCATTCTCGGAGGACCAAATTGGTAATTGTCATTTCACATATCCACTGATGCATCAGACACAGTTATAGGAGCATCTCTAGGACAAAAAGAAAATCATTTTAACTATGCCATTTATTTCATAAGCAAAAAAATTAACTCTGACATAATTAAACTACACAGTAACTGAAAAAGAAATGCTAGTTGTTGTGCATGCAGTGAATAAATTTAGGCATTATATAACAGGTTATCAAGTATTTATGCATACAAATCATTCAAAAATTAAATATTTAATGAACCAAACAAATACTAATGGCAGAATTATAGATGGTTGTTACTAATGCAAGAATTAAATATCATAGTTCTAGATCGACCAGGAAAATATAATCAAGTGGTAGATTTTTTGTCAAGACTTAATTCCCCTGATGATCTTATCCCTGTTTCAGACAACTTTTGTGATGAGCATCTATTTGTTGTAACATTTAAAACCCCAATGGTTTGCAGATATAGAAAATTATTTTTCATCTAGAAGATTACAATCCCATTTCACTAGCAAGCAAAAAAAGAAGATAATTAAACAAAGTGCTAGATACACTTGGGTTAATGGTAACCTCTTTTATACTAGTCATGATCTTTCGATAAGAAAATGTGTAAGAGAAGACGAAATTCTTGATATTCTAAAAGCATGTCATGATGAACCATGTGGTGTCCATTTTGTAGATAAACGGACAGCATACAAGGTGCTCAAACTTGGCTACTACTGGCCTGCAATTTTCAAAGGCTCAAAGACCTATTGCAAAAGATGTGATAGTTTTCAAAGAGCTGGAAGACCTATAGTATCAAATGAGATGTCATTGAAACCACAAGTACTATTAGAACCATTTGAACAATGGGCTCTAGACTTTGTGGGACCAATTAACCCGCCTTCAAATGGAAAGAAGTACATATTAGTATGTACAGACTATGTTACAAAATGGGTTGAAGCAAAAGGAGTGGATAGAGAAACAAAAGAAACATTGGTTTCTTTCCTCTTTGAAGAAATATTTGTAAGATTTGGAGTTCCAAGACAGATTGTTACAGACCAGGGAACACAGTTCACTTCTAAACTTGTCTGAGATCTTACAGAAAAATACAAAATCAAATATAGAAAGTATACTCTGTATCATCCACAAGAAAACGGACAAGTAGAATCTACTAATAAGGTTCTAAAAAACATCATGACAAAGAGAGTACAAATGAACAAAAAAGAGTATTCAGACAAATTGAAAGATGCATTATGGGCATATAGAATTACATGGAAAAACACTATTCAGTCCATATCAAATGGTATATGGAAAAGAAGTTCTGTTACCAATCGAATTTCAAATTCATACATTCAAACTTACAACAGAATTAGGATTGGACCTGTAAGAAACTCAACAATAGAGACTTATGCAACTGAATGAACTAGATGAGATCAGACAACAGGCAGTTGAACATATCTCACTAGTACAGCAACAGAAAATCAAACGGCATGACAAATTTATCAAAAACAAAATTTTTCATAAGGAAGGTTGGGCACTTCTTTTTTACTCCAAGTACAAAGATTTCAAAGCTAAGTTAACTACTCATTGGCTTGGTCCATATGAAATAGAAGAAATCTTTGACAATGGAGCAGTCAAGATAAAAACAATTGATGAAGCAGCAATTTCTAATTAATGGTCATAGACTCAAAATTTATAACAAAACTAACAATAAAGAAGACTTTATGAACAAAGTCTCAGCACAAGCAATATGGAACTATTGGAACAGCATAGTAAGATGCCTTCCCTATTTCCAGAAGAATAAAAATGAAAATGAAAAGTTAAAAAATAATAGAGTTTGGTTGTGAAAATCCAAGATACTGGCACAATACAAACTCGAATTCATGTTGGAAAACCAACTTGTTTGGCCAATATGAATTCTCTCTTTTATGTTTTTCATTTTTATTTTTGCAGGATCATCCTCCAAAATTTAAAATACGTGAGGACAAGTCTTAGGATCAGCAAGGGGGAAGATTCATAATAAATCAAAAAATCATGTAATTGTTAATATCAAGCAGTTGTACTATGGAAGGGACCTGATACATTATAACCATATCATTATAACTTATATAAACTTGTATAGAGTTTGTAGAAAACATGAAACATGTCCCGTACTGATAAATGATATGAATGTTATTTTCTCGTGCAATTTTTGTCAAAAAATTTGCACATTTAATGTTATTTCAAAAAAACAGTACGCAGTTTCTAAAACAAAGGGGGATTTTTCATAAATTTTTATGAGGAAATATGATTTTCAAAACAGTGAGAGATTTTCTTACAATGGATATTTTTCTTTTGGGTCTTTTTACACAGTCATAATCTTTCTTCATCTAGATTTATAAACAGAGAACCATGTGTTGATACTATTTGCAGCATAAGTCAAGAAAATTGAAGATTTATAGGCAAAGGAAGTAATCTCATTTGTTTTCAAAATCTAAGGAGATCTGGTATGTGCATTTACCAAGATTGTTATTGCATGAATAAGAAACATTTTGTTTGTTATCTTCATAATGATATTATTTACTAGGAAAGGTTATATAAATTGGTATACAGAGCATATTCAAATGGCAACGAAAATGGAACTCAAAGACTTAAAAGTAGAAAATTGGAGTAAGGAAGCAGTGGAAAAATTGATTCAAGCAGGACTACTGGAGTTCCTTAGGAAGTTTAATGGCCACAATGACAGAATTACACAAGAATTCATAGAAAATTTTGAAAATGGGCAAACTAAAGTGGGTGAACTTCCTATATCAATGAATCCAACTTTCATATCTTAAATTAGAACTTCCTCTAATAGGAGAAGAATATCACAAGGGTTTACATTTTAAGGAGAAATGATGGATGTTTCTCCTAGAAAAAAAAAAAAGGAAAGATACCTTTGATAGGACAAATGGAATTTTAATGGATTGGTTCAGAGAGCCTTGGTCAGAATTAGTTGTTATCATCCAAAAATATTTTTGTGATAATAGGCACAATATAGTCTATCTTTACCATATAAAGTTGCTTCAACATATCAAAGGATACTATAAAATCAATATTCCTTACTTCTTTTCAAATAACTTGACTAAAATGATGGAAAATGTTAAAAACAAAATTGAAGATAAAGAGGCTAATATCTATTGTTGTGGGTTGATTAAGATACTTGTTGAGTATCATGCAAGGAACAAAGGGATACTTTGGAAAGTTTTTGGCCAAAAACCACTGTGAAGACCAATTAATAGGGAATAAGGAAAGCTTTGAGCAATTACATGTCACAAAAAGTATCATGAATTGCTTTATATCCAGGGACAAGATTGACAAAGAAGCAGGATGGTGTTATGATTGAGGAAGAAAAAAAAAAAGTCCATTCCTAGGAGATCAAGAAGAGCCAAACAACCAAGGGAAAGACCCATAAATTGAGATTGTTGAAACCGGACCTCCATAAACATCAAAACAAATTGATGAGATCATACAAAGATTGGAGGAGGAAGATCAGGAAGAGCCCATAGAAAAAAAGCTCTTATTTTGAGGATGCTTGGGTTGGAGCTACCTCATCTCATTCATCTTCTAAAGAGGCAAGGGAAGAATCCGTAGAATTGCACAATGAGGAATATTTGAAGAAAATAACAGAGTTGACTAGTTAGCTAGAGGACAGTAAAATCATGGAAAGACACTTAAAGAGGGAGACCAAAATGTATAAGGAAAACAACAACAACATAGTCAAAGAAAACAACAAATTGAACAAGCAAATCAAAAATTTTGAAACACAAAATATTCTCATTTCTAAACAAACCTATAGATGGAGAAAAGAGAAGAAGTTATGGCAATATAAATATGAAAAACAAAAAGTAAAAGATGGCATCTACAAAGCAGAGGAACATGAGGGCATTGATATCCTACTTCAAGCTGCACAGGAAGATGCTACAGGTTTAGGTATAGTAGGGGCAACATCACCCAGAAGGTCCAAATGGAGGAAGCAAGCATGATGACATGCTTGAGTATCAACAAGGGGGAGATGTTGGCCCTCAATTTTGGTCATTTTGGCCTATCCTAAACCTATCCATTTACCACCATATTCCATCATATTTCACTTACATATGCTTCATTTCACTCTTATTTTTCATATTCATGTAACTAAATTAAGTTTTTCAACTTTTAGAAATTTTTGTAAAAATTGGATTTTAAGAGTAAGTTTGGACTCCACTAAAAATTCTCGTAATAGCTCTGTTAAATTCATATGTGCAGGATACCTGGGTGAGATATGAGCGCATATTTGGGAAGCTTAGGAACCACGGATGGATGAACACATATTGGTTCGATCAAACTAAGCAAACACAAGCCCGGTCAATGCTGGTCAAACTTGACCTGTCATTAAGAAATCCCCATTAAAAGGGGGCAGAATATTATTTTTTGGCATTTTGCCTAATTTTGTGAACTAGACTTGATGAGTTCAACCTGGATGGATGGATTAGGATAGATAAATATTATTCGAGCTATTGTAGCTAAGTTTTTTGATAATTTTCTTAGTTAAACTGAGTTTATAAACCATTCATGTATGTAATTTGTATTCAAACTATTGGAGACTTTTTGATAATTTGAAGAATACTTTCTACTGTTCTAAGTTGTTTTTCATGATGTGGATATTTTCATAAGTTAGTTGTAGCTGAGAGTTCCTTAGGTGTACAAAACAAGGTTGGAGGCCCCCATAACAAGCTAAGTACATTTGATTACATTAGCATAATTTTAATTTCAGTATTTCTTCATATTTATGCTTCAGTTATTTAGATGTGCGATGTTTTTTGTGTGATTTTGAGATGATTTTATTTTAAAGTCAAATTTGCATATGAAAGGACAAACAAGAATTTAAGTTAAGTTCTCTTTATATCAAGTTATCAATCATAACTAAAATCATCCTTTTTGCATTTATTGTATTGTTTCTTGAATTCCAGCTTTATTTGATGCAATGGTAATGTTATTGGAGTAGATCTGTGAGGAAGGACAACCACGATCTCCTAAGTTAGGAGCCTCTTCTCTTGCTATCTACACATCACAAACCACTTCTCTTTAGTTTCTCTTCTTGGGGACAATACTGTGAGGAAGGAAAACCAGGACCTCCTAAGTTAGGAGCCTCTTCTATTGCTTGTTGCATCTTGAACCAGAAACTTTTTAGTCTTTTATAACTTAGAATATATTTGTAATATGCACTTCATTTAATTTTATAGCCTTGCCTTCCTAAATTTATTTAACCTTAAATCCATATATTTTGGACATGCTTCCAAGTCTAGAAAACTGGATTGACAATTAAAATACATGTGTTAGTTTACTTAGTAAATTGTCCTTACACTCCATCGCCTTCATCCACACATAATCACTTGGAATCTCATGTTACTCATATGCTATGCCTTTTGTGCATATAGCTCATATATTATATCCAATTGCATATACACTCAGACATTGCACCCCTCAATAAATACTAGATATATAGTTATATCTTGTCAAATCTACACTAATATTTTTGTACCACCCATGCTATGGTCCAATAATATGGCAACAAAATCAACATCTAAATCTCAAAAATATTTTTTTTAAACAATATCTTATACCTTCATGGACTTCATTTGCATGATCCTTATCTTCTCCATCACTCCTTGCAATCATTCTCATGCTTGTATTGACTTCGTCCTTATAGTCAAATATATTTCCAACCATGCATATGCCATACATGTTATCATCCATGTTCCACTACATATCATTATGTTGCACATTCTCTTGCATGTAAAGCATACGTTTATATTGTATATATCATTGTACAAACATGACACTATCGTAGAATATATGTGTTATGTGCAATATATTAATGTTGATATACTCAATGATTACTTATAATTAACTTATTCTAACGATATCCTAGAATAAATCAGGAATACCTTAAAAAAAGTTGTGTACATCCAAAATAGATTGTCACTAGTAAAATATTCTAGTCTAGAAGTGTGATAAATAGAAAGAACCATAAAGCCAGGGAACAAGCATGCAATATAGAACAAAAGGATGTCAACTAGGAATCATACAACTGATAATTATTTCCCATTGTTATAGATAAGATTCTACTCTAGCCCTCACCCACTTTCCTAACACATTGATTAAATTAGGTATTTATAGAGTAACATAATCAAACAAAATCAAATGTGATCAAACTAAGATGTGATACATTGGTCCATATGTGTCCCAAATTTAGCCATATGTTACTTATCAAGGAAAACCTTGCAAGGAAACACAAGGGATGCATTTTTTTGGATGGTATCTCTAATAAATTTGTCAACATCAACTAGTGCACCACACCTACGGGTATTCAAACTAGGCACATGTTGGTATGAAACTAGCCAAACATTTATCAACATTGGTGACAATTGATTGAGCCAACCTTTGGGGCTAAGAAACGTAGATACTATATAAATAAGTATTTCCCATTGTTATAGATAAGATTCTACTCTATCTCTCACCCAATTGCCTAACACGTTGATTAAATTAGGTATTTATAGAGTAACATAATCAAACAAAGTCAAATGTGATCAAAATAAGATGTGATACGTTGGTCCACATGTGTCCTAAATTTAGAAATGTACATATGCTATTTATCAAGGAAAACCTTGCAAGGAAACCCAAGGGATGTGTTTTTTGGATGATATCTCCAATAAATTTGTCAGCATCAACTAGTGCACCTCACCTAGGGGTATTCAAACTAGGCACATGTTGGTATGCAACTAGCCAAAAATTTATGAACATTGGTGACAATTGATTGAGCCAACCTCTGGGGCTTAGCAACATAGATACTATATTAAGGTATATGTATTTTAGGGACATTATTTTCAATTTCCAATGTATGTTAACAACCACAATATTTTTAGCAAGATATGCCAAAAAATAGAGCTTGTGCATGACTAAACTGTTGTAAGATAATGGAAGAGAGGCTTCTATAAGTTCCCTATTCCTTTATCTAATTTTAATGTTGGCAATGCCAATTATATAGTCACTTTAGTAAAATATATAAATAGATTTAAGTCATGTTGACTCTCCTTGTA
This sequence comes from Pinus taeda, assembly GCA_000404065.3. Taxonomy (NCBI): domain Eukaryota; kingdom Viridiplantae; phylum Streptophyta; class Pinopsida; order Pinales; family Pinaceae; genus Pinus; species Pinus taeda. Next base: position 115,712 of record APFE031634128.1, read on the forward strand.
AACATTAGTATCTTTTTCACTTTTGGGAACTGTGTGAGGCCTTCTAGAACAACTTTCAAAACTGGGCAAGCCACTATTGAAGCTAAAGATGACAAAGATAACCTAATAAAAATAACCTTGATGGGTGGGTGATGCATGTTAGAATTAAATAATTTTTCAACTATGAATGCTTATCAAGTGTTAAGTAATGGGGATGATGAGGAGATGGATGCTTTTATAGGTGGTTGTAAATGAATGTTACATTATGTAATGTGAGGGGTATTATGGACCCAATTAGTAAGATTGTGGTTGATAGAGTTTGTTGGTTAGTTTTGGAATTGGATATTATGTGTTTGCAAGAAGTAAAGGTGTATGGTTTTACGTTAAGCATAGCCTTGCATTACATTTGGTATGGTGTTGCAGATAACACATTACAATGTGTGTGTGGCGGGGAGGCTACTCTTATCTTACCAAATCTTGCAGAATGCATAATTGATCAAGTTGCAGGTCTATTTATTTAAGTGGTTTGGGTGCTTCTTAATCTTAATGGCATGGTTATTTCATTTACTAGTATATATGCATTCAATATAATTGAATAAATAACTATATGGCATTGTCTAGAAAAAATCAGCTTGGAGGAGGATTGGCTTGTGTGTGGATATTTTAACTATGTGGTGTCTTATTGATCTAATAATCACCCTACGAGTGACCTCAGTTGAAGATTTATTAAACAAAAGGTATTACAGACTCATGTGCTGGTGAGTGTTCTATTCTATTCAAGAAATGGATCGATCATATTGCCAATACACAGAGATTTAAATGGAAAGACAGCAGAGAAATACAGTAAGCAACACAAAGACACAAACGGTTTTTAATAAGGACTTCACCCCTATTCTTGAGGGCTACATCTCCGGTCCAGCTCTCAGTGGTGGCCTTGTTTTATTGTGTCTTTAAGCAGAGAATTACAAATACAGGGACTCAATGTGAGTTCTCCTGAAGCAGATTTTGCTAGGTAGGGTGGTTCTTGGATTCCCCAAGCCACTTGGAGTACACAGACTCTTGTTCTTCCTACCAGCTCTATGACCCTTGGTCTACAGTGGAAAGAGCCAAATGTGATGCTCAGTCCAGATAGATTCCTCTATGGGAAGGCTTGAATCTTCAAGCTCTCTGGTGCTCGATGCTGCCTGTGGTCAGCTCGGCCCTCTGTCTCCTCTGCTTGGCAGTCCTCCTCTCAGGTGCACTGTTCACTGTCTCTCTTGTTTGCTTGGACTCCTCTCAAAATCTCTTTTTTCGACTGTCTTTGTTCATGGCTTTAACCATTCGATCCCTATGCCTGTTCGGTTCCTCTCCTGCCTGCGTTGATTCTCCTTTTGCAACTGCGCTTGGAGTTCCATGTTCGGTGTTAGCATGAACACTTGGGAAGTGGCCACATGTCTCCATCTAACTGGTGCCAGCATGCTTCGACGGTTCGTTTCTTCCGTTACGTCATGTATGCGTTCTTTCTCCATCGTGGTGGTCAAACAGACTCCAAATCCCTTTAGAACGTGGCTTAATCCCCTTTCGATTCTGCTTCCTCCATCGGGCACAATCTCAGCCGTCTGATCTAGGCTCCTCTAGATCCAATGTCATACACACGTCGAGCACGGTTGACTTGCTCGATCGATAGCGCGTGATCACGGCAGTTTTTCTCTCACCTCCGATGGGATCGCTCCGCTCTCCTCCAAAACCTCTTATCGTTCAAGGGCGCCCCGATCGATACCGCCGGTTTTGCATAGCATGGGTCCCGCCTTTGTCCTTTAGCACTTTTTATTTCTCCCCTCGCGGTTCTCCGGCCCCCTAACGTGACCGAGAGATTAAGGCTTTTCCATTTTAGCCTTGTTTTCCCAGCTAAGCGCTAATCACACATAAAAATTGCCTCCTTTTCCCGATCCAGCGCTCCCAAGGGCTGCTTTGACCTCTTGCGCAGTCTCCATGGGCCTCGGTCAGCGTGCTTTGACCAAGGTCCTCGTCGTTCCACGTCAGCTGCCATGGCCACTGGTTCAAGGCGTTTTTTGATCATTGTTTTGGAAATTTCAAGGATTTGTTCAACTCGATATAGTCAAGGTTCTTGACAGTCTTTTGTGGATCCGATTCGGATCACGGCCTCCCTACTAAAAAAGCTTTTGGACCACCAAAAGTTGGTTTTCTTCAAGCATTGACTAAGTGAGGAAACTGTTGTCTCACTTTTCCAATCTCAATCCACTTCGTACTGCTTGGCTTCGAACCCTTAAGCCCAATCCGGAGGTATTCCACTTGTCCACTGTGCGTCGTCCTTACCTTCCTGTCTAGCACTGTATCTTCCTGCAACTCATCAAGATATTCAGGTAGCAAGTTGTCAACAGAAGGTAATTGACTCTGCTCTTCAGGGTCCTCAATCATTGAAGGTTCAAACAACCTCAAGCAATCTGCGTTCACGACTGAGTAGATGTGCATGTAAGCTAGAAAATCAAGGCGAAAAGCATTCTCACCAACCTTCTCAAGTATCCCAAAGGGTCCATACCTAATAGGTTTTAGCTTTTTACCTTCACCTTGCATTCTGTCCTTGCTGATATACAGCCAGACTTGGTCTCCAATTTGAAAACTATGCTCCATCTGATGCTTATCATGCCTAGCCTTGTAATTGGCCTGACTCTTTTCCAGCTGTTCCTGTACTGCCTGGTGGATCTCCTGGATCTGTTCAATGAACCTAGTTGCCTTGTCCACATCATTGTGTTTATCAACCATGGTATCTTTACCAAAGACAAAATCCAAAGGAGACTTTGGCATGAAACCAAAACAAGTCTCAAAACGAGATCTCTAGGTAGAAGAGTGTTTGGCTCTATTGTAAGCATGTTGCACATAGCACAAGTGCTCATCCCAAAGCTTAGGATGTTTACTGCAATATCCTCTTAGTAATTGGATCATCGTCATGTTAACTACTTCTGTCTGGCCATCTGTTTGTGGATGAAAATTTTTGCTTTTCTTTAATTTGGTGTCCATTAGTTCCCACAGACTTGACCAAAACTTCCCCACAAATCGGGTGTCTCGATCAGATAC
>APFE031634133.1:0-70431 GCA_000404065.3 Pinus taeda
AAGTGCCAATGAAAAATCAACATGGTATCAGAGCTACTTTCAAGGCATGTGTGTGGGAAGCAAGTACAAATACCAAGTGTTCTAATGAAGGTTGAGTAGACTTCGAGGGAATCTAGGTTTAGATGGAATCTATCCTATGGAAGTTTGAATCTTCAGGATCAATCAATTTCAAGAAGTTTTCAGCCCATGAAGGGACAATCACAAACCATGAGAGATATTCATGGTGGTGCAGGGAAAGTCATAGATCCTATGAGGATAGGCAAGGATCGTGCTGGAAAAGTCATGTTGCATGAGAGAATATTCATGCACCATGCAAGTCAAAGCTAGGCCTAGTATAAAGAAGTTGTGCCTCATACAAGAAAAATATGGTTGCACAAGGAAAGTCATGACTTATGCAAGGAGGTCATGAGCATGTGTTGAAACTCCCGGAGCTCGAAGTGTCAAGTAAATACCTTCCTCGCTAGGAGGGAGTGCTAGATTTTAGGTAGGTCAGTAGGTATTTCCGAGAGAGGACAACCCACAATAAGTTTTTTGTTGGACAATTTACCCAAAATGGGGTTTTGGACCAAGAAAGAAATAATAATTTATTCTTGGACCAAGAAAGAAATAATAATTTGTTCTAAGGTCAAAGAAGCGAAAAACCTAGATCTAGAAGTTTTCCTAAGTGACCCAAGGAAAAGTATTTAAAGAGCCTAAGGTGAGGTTCATGAGATATCAAGTGCAAGAGAAGATGTAATCGCCCTTGTGCTGAGAGTGCCCTAGGAGGGCCGAGATATGTTCATGGAGGTCAAGTACTCTTGGAGAAGATGCAATGCATGAAGGCTGAGACAAGATTAGCAGAGGAGCGAGTTTCTAGAAGGCTAAGATCAGGTTGAGTTTCTTTAGGGCCTGATCTTAGGCCAAAGGCTGAGATTTGTCCATGATCACTAAAGCTTTGGAGGAGGTCACTGCAAATAAAGTGGAGTCTAAGGGTTAGTGGAGACCTAAGGGTTAGTTGAAAGGGCATCCATGAACGAGTTCATATCTACAACATTGCAACTCATCATATGAAAAATCATTAGCTCTTAGTGGAAGTCGCAAATCACAAAGAGGATGAATTTTCTAAGTTAGAGAAAAATTGGTCTAGTGAAGGAGGGTCGAGTCTCCCTCAATGTTTGGTCTACTAGCTTATGGTGTTGTGCAAGGAAGAAGGTTCGAGCCAAGCTATGTCTAGGTCATGGAGTATCTTTGTTAAGGGATACATATTGTAGTATTGTGTGAAGAGGGCCAAAGCCCTAATCCTCTAATGTTAAGAGGGTCGCAAAGATCTAGTTCGAGGCCAAGAGGCCTTCGAAAGTTTTTGTATAGAGTCGAGTGACCTCAGGTCTATGTGGAGGCCAACAAAGGGTTTTTTTTATCTTGTGTTGATGATTACAAAGGTTCATGCTTGGAGGTTTATCCACTCACTTGTGCTTTGAAAAAGATTGAAAGGACTAATATAAAGTGGTTTGAGGGTTGTCAAACATTGTGAGAGGTCAATGTGTTAGGGCTACATTGAACAATGATCTAAGGAGAAAATTCACTGAAAGTTGTTGACCTTGTTTGAGCCTAGTGTACAATGCATTTGAAGTGGAAAACCTTTGTTGTGAAGGCAACCTTGTGAAGCCATATGTATAGTGATTCTTGGAGCAGTAAGATTACTAAGTGAATACGGATTTGTGGAGGTTGATATACAATGTTTGGAAGAAGTGATTTCACTTTTTGAAGCCATAGTTGTGGAGTTGAAGTGTGCAAGTGTTTTTGAGCAGCGAAACCCTTGTGAGCTGCTAAGTATGGGAGGAAAAGGGCCTATCAAGTGTCAAGGACAACAAGTGCATAAAGCATTGTTGTAGATGGGCTACTTCAACAAGTAGGTTATGTTTTTGTTATTGTTATTGTCTATTCCTTTGTGGGCATATTGCAGATCTAATGTTGCAAACTATGAGCCCTAGTTGTACACTATGTATGCGAGTTTTATCGAAGGTTGGGGGCCATGATCCTTGGTATGAGAGCCCCATGATTATTTTATTAATAAAGTAATAAAATAATCAAGCTTTGGGCTCAAAAAATCTATGAACTAAATTGATTTCACAGTTGAATGTTCCCGCTATGCAAAGTGCATGGAGTTGTGGTATTTCAGTGTTTGTGATTGTATTTGGCATAAACCTGATTCTGAAGTGCCAAGTAAAAATCAACATATCGTTATTTTAAAAAACATGATTGTCTAAATTCTTTCCAAACTCTTTGGTTTAAATCTCTCTACATTGTCATTTCATTTGTTGTCTTTTTTCCATGTTTCAATACCTTTTAGAAGTCTTTGTTCCAATAATCTCTATACTATTATTTCCTTCATTGTTTGTGTTCCATATTTTAGCTAAACTCATGTTATTGTGAACTAGAGGGGACCATATATGCTATACCAACAAAAACCATACGTACATGTAGGATGCCTTCTTTTTTCAAATTATTTTTGGTAGAAAATTATCTGCTTTAAGATGATACCACCATTTGTCTTGGTGAGCACAAAACTCCATTCATACACAACATGCCTTTGTACATTTGATGATGTCCCATTGATTCTTCTAGATATGACACTTTTGACTAAGATTAAGGAAATGTGTTTTTGAATAATTAATGAGCTATTCTTACAAGTTGTGTGAAGTTTCATGAATAACTAGTGAGATTTCCCTAGAAGATTGTGTGAGGTCTCTTGAACAATTTATGAGATTTATTTTACAAAATTGCATCATGTCTTGTGGATTCTCCTAGATAAAACACTTTCGACCAAAATTAGGTAACTAAGGTTTTCATTACAAAGTATGTTTCCTATTGTAATATAATTTTACAACAAATCTAAACATTTGATTTTTTCATTTTTTCTGGCAACTATTACCATAACCTAGTTATGTAATTATTGGTGAATGCAAAATTTCATTGCTTAAAATGCATTTTTGAATGCCCTGAGAAACTTCCATTGCATATGGATTGTGCAATATCAACAACAAATATCTGCAATTCAGTCATTCTTATAACTTTCTGGGTGGAATTTGGACAATGCTTCTAAAAATATGTGCACATAAAAAGTTCAAAAAGTAGAATGTTTAGATTATTGCTATAATGTATGTGAAATTTCATCTTTAATTTTATAGACATAATGCACATAAGCCCATAGAGAATATTTAGCCAATTTCTACCATGCTCACAAAGATAATTAATATATAATATTTTTATCAAAAATCTTTACATATACAAATATAATAAATTAATTTAACCCATGCTAAAAGCCCTAGAACCATTACAAAGTAAAAGCACTCCATTCAACCATCTAACTCAACAAAAATGCAAATAAATGAGTATATATAGTCCATGCAACCATCCAACTCAACAAAGATGCAAATGAATGACTATAAACATTAACACAAATATCACAGAAAGGAAAAAAGAGGGAAAATTTAAACAATATGCTATTAGAACCCAGTAGGTTATTCCTTTGTCATTTGGCATGCATGTAATGACATCTCAAATAAGCATATCTTTGACTAATTAATGTAAAGGAACATCCCTGTGATGAAATTTGATCTACATGTATAATGCATGAAATGAACACTTTAGTGGTAAGTTTAGATTTTTCAATGTGCCTTCGATACATTAATAGACAATTACTCAACAAAATGATTGTTGTACACAAAACAAACACTTTTTCCAAACAAACTCTCATTTCTCTAATTTGTATGATTATTTAATATGTATATACCTTGATATTTCGAGGACAAATTTGTATTATCATGATAGTTTAGTTTCTCATTATAACTTGATAGTTTAGCTTATCATTATAACTAGCACAACCACATTAATAAATGTGATTGATATATGCAGTAGGCATCAACTCGTTTTAATCTTCAACCTATAGTATATTTAAAATTTTCTATTAAACAAACTCCATCTCTGTTTTTCTATGGTAAGATAAACATAAATCACAGATTTTTCACCACCTATTAGATTTATAGAAATAGTTTTCTTCCACCTCCTAACAACTATAATTAAATTAATAATATATTTTCTCTTTTAAGTAGATTTAAAATCAAATTTATTAATTGCTATTTGTCTTCTTTGTCGAGTGATGCTATTCAAACTTAATTATAGATTTCTTTCTCGAGTTATTCAGACTTAATTATAAATTTAAAGACAACATCAGTGAATATATAATTTAAATTACAAGAAAATATAATCTATCCTAATTATTAAAAATCAATAAACTAATTAATGGCAGAGAGAATTTTGCATTTTTTATATTTTTAGAAGACAAATTTGCCCCGAAAATGAAAATGAGAGCAAACAGACATGGATGCAAGTGATGATCATTCAATCGGTCAAAAAGGGGTCCGTTGTCTAGATATACTCTGCCAAGTGCCTGCTAAAATGAAATATGAAAACAATTGTTTGTGTTCCGGCTTGATGTGGGCTCATCCTGCTGCGATGCTTGATCAACAACGTAACGCATGGGCGTCTCGAAGAGGCAAATGGGACAACAGAGGTGCAACTGCTAGCAATTATATAATTTGAATAATTTGATATGGAATTCTTAGTGAGCACCTGGTGTGTGCTTAACGGATGGTGAAATAAATTATTTTTAAATTAAATTTATCATATTTTTCTGAAAAATATTATTATATATCAAATAATATATTTTAATATTATTTATATCAAAATATATTAATAATATTTAATTATTATTTATTATCAAATAATTATTATCTTTTAATTATTATTATATCAAATAATATATAATATATGTAGTAGAATCAGAATATTCTCTTGAAATCAAATATTGTCCCCCTGTTGATGTAAAAATCAAAATTAATTCCAAAATCTTGTCCCCCTATTTAGGTAAAAATATCTAAATTAATTCCAAGGCCAATTCCTGTATAGACCATGCTTAAGGCTTAATTAATTTAAATGTTTGGGTGAAATTTGTTGGACGTACTGCTGGTGGCAGATGAATGTGTTTTCTCCTTCATTCACTTGGAAAGCAAAGTGCACAGTTACAATTGCCAAAAGCTTGAACGATCAGATTGCTGCATGCAGATGGATGCCGCAAAAATTTATGACTGCAGTGAACAGTAAAACAAATTCTCAAAACTTAAATTACATTTTCCCATTAAAGACAACTCATGATATTTTGACTACATGCAATCTCAGATATGTGCATGTAAGGCCAAGTAAACAAAATTTCGCGGTGTACAATGGCTGCCAAATATGCTAATACCGCGTTCAAGGCAGCCATAATTTCGTGGTCCGTTACAATTTTCGGGACAGCAATCTTTCCAAAATATGAAAAATATCCCTTGCAACCAAAAAACGAGGTGAAAATTAAAGAACTGAAATATTAATTACACCATGGTGTTTGGTGCAGTCCAATATTTGTTCCGGCCTTCAACAGACTGCTGAACTACAATGTATTGGTTATAAAAGCGTTCGAATTGAAATTCAAATATATATATATATATAAATAGTTACTCCGTATCTGGATCACCATCAATAATATCTGGGATTGCATCAGAATCTGATTCAGTAGTGGAAAAAGCGGGTAAGCCTAAGAGTTTTAAAGGAAGTAGGGTTGATAATTTTTCCGAACATTGATCATCTGCTGTTAGTCTAGTTGCACTCTCTTGCTTAGAATTTTGAACATTTACAGTTGTTTCTACACCTTCAGTAACACAAGCTTCTCTATGAATGGTCGCAGCTTCAGCAAGGACAGTTTCCCTGCTATTGCTTCCTATCTCTATAGCTGATGGATTGCATGCCCGGTTCTCAACTGATGTTGATGCTGGCAGCGATGACAATAATTCAGTACTTCTAATATTTTCCTTCACTGATGCTACTACCTTAGCATCTTGGGTTCCATCAACTCTAAGTTGTTGAGCTTCGCACATGTCCGTTGGGTCAGTCCTATCAGGTTCAACTGGACCTACTGGAAGAGTTCCTATATTTGAACAACTGAAGGGACTATTAAGACTTACAATGGGAATGGACTGCATTTCATCATTAACCGGAGACTGTAGAGAAGCCATGTTTGTCATTTCATCAAGAGCAGGGCATTGTAATCCTCCATTCTCTGTTAGTGTCTCTACAAGGCTATCAATGGGCATTTCAGTATTATCATAAAGGTGATGCTGATCTGCATTCGAGTCTTCACCATTTCCAAGCCAGCCCAGATATATTTCATCATCTTGACAAAGATCATCTTCTCCAAGTTGCAAGCCGTGCTGAAAAGTTCTTACTGAAGATCCAAACGGCATACCACCTGAAGATCCAGGAGCAGATGGACCAGCATCTGAATTTGGAAAGAACATGTTAGATTTCTGCATATGCGAAGACAAATTTCCTTGGATTCCCCTGCCTGTTGCCATAGTTGTTGCCATTGATGGCGTGCCAACATATGGCAGGCTGCGTGGATGAATGAGTGGCTCAAGGGCTAAGAGTGCATGGGCACAGAATTCAGCAAGTTCGGTTCCAGATTCTTGCCTCCCTGCATGTGATAGTTACACAGAAGTGCCATAATTTAGTCAAATAGAGTAAAAACTAGTATTAAAATAAAATTAAAAAAATGAAAGAGCCAAATGTGCAATTCAGTATATTTTACTATATCCCATTAAAATTCAAAAGAAATACTTATATCACATGAGAGAGAGACCTCTACGAAATAGTGCAAGTCCTTGAGATAGATAAGGGGGTCGGTGACAACATGGAGAAAGTAATGATGCCAAAAGAGCTTTATATGCGGCCAACTGAAAATCCGCTGTAGTAAAAGATGTTGCATCTTCAAAACAAGAGACATTTTCCTCGTCAGAAAACTGCAGAGTGGACAAATTAACTGAAGCATTCATTGCCACAGTAATCAGAACCAAATCGACCTCTGCTCTCCAACGATCAGAACGCAAAGCTCCACCCTGCAAGCATTTTTGGCAAACATAAATTTCAATTATCTGGAAGGAAATGCAACAAAATAAATGTCATCCAGAAAATGCACATTAACTGAAAGGAAATTATAAAAGCAGTTTTGCAAAATAAACAATATATATTTCTTCTCAGAATTTCTTATGCATTCTTAAAAACATTTCATTTTTTAAGTTATGGTGAATGGTGATTAATTTCAAATTTCATGGTGTTTTCCTTGTTTCTGTTTTCATCCTTCAACCATAAACCTTAAAGGTTCTTAATTGTTATTTAACTACCATAATTGCATAGGGATCATCTTGGTAGGATAAGTCCAACCATAAATATAAAACACACAAATTCTAGCCAACACATAAAATATAAGCTTAATAATAATTAATTAGGGAACACAACACTTGTTCCCAATAATACAATTTATCCACAACTACCCACAAGGGACAAACTGACTATTATCCACAAAGCGTAATACTTGTAACCATTGGCTAGCCATAAAAATGGCAATCATCCATAATCAACATCGATCATCACAAACAAAACAAAAAATCACTACACTTAGAATGGGGCGTTACAATCCTTCCTGTCATAATAGGGCTACAGCCTCAAAGCCAATTAAATATAATGAACCCAAGTATGAAACTACTTTATTCAAGTATGCATTTATTTGAATCTGAGAATGCAAAGATGCTATCCCTGCCATTTCCTCAAATATATGGCTGTTCTCATCAACGATAAGACATGCACGATATAAATACATAGCTATCAAATAACTGCAATTAAATGAAATAGAAGAATTGCAATTAAACATAGATCATAAGTAATGCAACATGGCCTAACACACAAATCTATATATTATTAAGATATGACAAATGGTTTAACTTAATATAATTACATTATAGGTTAATATTATTCCATGTTTACATTAATAACTTATATTTTTAAGCTAATATTTTATTTTATTTATTGATCCGTTTTGGATTGAGAAATCTAATTCCATAATTCAACAACAAGAAATTGTTCACAACAGGAAGAGTATTCACGTTTGATAGGGTTATTGCTAATCTGGGAGGTGGTTGCCACCACTTTGACAGTTGGTGCAAAGCTTTTCACAAGGCGTTAAGACAACTATAACATGGAAGTGTTACCACTGTCACCTATGTTGGAAAACGTAGCTAGTTTCAGTCTTCATAATTGTCATTGTACTCATGCCAGCATGTATATCTTATGTTACAAGAAAAAGAAGAAAGAAAAATATTATTTTTAAGCATGGGGTTCATACTTCATTTTATTGGTCGTCTAGGTCAAGCATGCATTTCATGCTCCTAGGGTTTGTCATGTCAAAAGAATATTTTTCTTGAGTCAAGAGGGTCCTTGTCAATTGTAAAAGACCCTACTGTGCAAGTTGTAACATGTAAAAGATACTAATTATGAGACTAGAAAGTCGTATAAGCCTCCAAGCACAAGTTGGCACTGCCAGTGAGAAGTCAGCCTAGAAGAGGCTATTTGGCCGCATGGAAAGACTATAAATACAAGCAACTTAGACCTCATTTGGCAACAATACGAACTGCACAAGTAGTTCGATCTGAAGCAAGAAAAGAAGATAAGACGAGCAAAAGCTAAGGAAGAAGAAGCAAATCAAGAAGAAGGAAAATTGTCTTTTCTGCCCATTTTGGCTCACACATGCAAGTAAATATAGGGTTTCTGCAGTAGCTGGGGGAAAAAGTTGCAGGTTGAACTGTAGACCTAAATTGCAGGACCGAAATTTTGATTAGGACAGATTTTGGATGATTTGACTTTCATTTGCTAGAGGAAGAATCTCTTGAAAGAAAGCTAGGATTTTTGCTGTCTACAAAAGGCTGAAGTTGCAGATCCAAATTAGAGGACCGAATACTATAATCAAAGCAGTTCAAAGAAAGTTTGACTCTCATTGACCTTGAAGGATTTGACCAGCTTTTGGAAGAGATTCTTGGAGGGTTAACTTGGTGCTTGGAGGAGGACTTGGTCTAGGGTTTTGGGTTTTGGTTTTCTCATTTGAAGCTGACTCTATAAGAAGAGAAGAGATTCTTTTTGGATTTTCCCCTTGGAGGGGTTTTGCCATGGCTTGGAGCATATATCTAGTGTCCACTGCCTTTATTGTTTTGTTCTTGATAATTCTTTGATGAGAAGATCTAACAAAGAAACATAAGAAGATAACTTAAAGTTCACAAGAAATTATTAAGGTTAACGAGAATTAGTTTTAATCGCTGCGCTACTACGTTCTCCAACATGGTATCAGAGCTAAGGTGAACAAAGAGAAGGAAGCTAGAATATCATTGCTTGTCAAAGGGAATCATTTGCAAAAGTACACAAGGAAAGAAGAAGATCATCTATTGACCTAGAAGGAAGGGCTAATACACCAAGCTTTTATTGAAGACCTCATCATATAAAAAAGGATCAAGCTATTAATGAAGGAAGAAAGAAGCTCTAGTTAAAGATTCTCTAGTGCATCATCTTGAAGAAAACGAAACATTAAGGGATCCAAAACAACACATTATCTTGGGATCATCACCCACTCATTAAAGCTATTTGAAGATACCATTGTTGAAGGCATCCTAGAAGTCATCATTGTAGGGCATCTTTGAAGTCTCTTTGAAAGTATCAAGAGAGTTGGAGACATCATCAAAAAGGAGGACTCTTGGATTACAAGTATCACATTATCTTCTATGTCTCAATCAACAGATCACATGGCTAAATTTTGCAAGGAAAGTAACAAGCTTGTTGGATCAGCAAACTTCTTTGCATGGAAGAAGAGGATTGATTGACTTGGCACTCACAGAAAATGAAGTCATGGAATATGCCCTTAGTGAAGTAGTCGTACCAGACAAAGAGAAGACTCAAGTGTTAGAAAAATACAAGAAGGGAGAAGGGCACAAAGCATCATTGTGGAATCCAATAATGATCATCTTGTTCCCTTTGTTGCTGATGACTTGAAGACATCCAAGGCTATGTATGATAAGTTGGCAAAGTTGTACTCTATAAGTACGTCAAGCTAGAAGATATCCTTGAGGAATCAATTATATAGAATAAGGAAGTCAAAGGATGAAGACATGGCGACTTATCTTATGAAGATATCACAAATAAGAGATCAATTACAAGGGCTTGGGGACACTGTTTCTGACTCTGAAATGACTATTTGTGTATTGAATGCTTTGCCACTTGGAGCAGTTTTGCAACTTGTATCTACTAAAAGAAGGATACTGCTCCTTTTGATGAGTCATGGGCTCAACGTATCTTGGAAGAATCTAGGATCAAGGCAAAAGTTGACACCGAATCAAATGAAAGGTCTCAAGCCTTTATTGCAAGGTCCAAGAAGATGAAGAAAGGGAAGTTTGGAAATTCCAAAAGAAAGCCATATGTGTCCAACATTCAATGTCTTGGATGCAATGAGTATGGACACTTTAAGAGGGATTGTCCAAACAAGATGAACAGCAAAAGAAAGGAAAGAGGTGAAGCCCACATAGCTGAAGAAAAAGGATAACCTGAGAAGGAGCCAAAAGGAGATCTCAAGCATCTTTACTATTGAAGGAAGCTCCATCTTTGCAGGTTCTTTATGTAATCTGTCTTTCTCTTATTACATAGAAAGTAGAGTAGCATGCATTATTGCATTCTCTAGATGAGTCTTGATTTTTAGATAGAAGCATATGATAGTAAAGAAATTAGAATCTACATGATTAATTTGCTTTGGGAAAGATCATCTAGTTTAAAAAGAATGAGAAGATTGGAACCATATTGCATATTATTGTTCAACCAACCATTTTCTAACATCATGTTAGAGGTGCTCATTTTGCAAAGAGGGATCATCAAGATCCTATAGAGCCATCATTTTGGAAGGTTCTTGAAAACAACATTATGACTGGTATATATTCCATCTAGCATGGAATCCATACTATTGAAGAATGAAGGAATGTAGATGGTCAAGTTGCAGTATGAAAGGCATAATGAAAAACTTTCTTGGGAGAAGAAACTTATCTTCGAGAGGTATAAGAAGCAGGCTCATTCAAGAAAGGACGGCTAGATGGTTGTATGAGAAGCAAAGCTATGCATATTCTAAGTAACTCTTCTCCAGAGTAGGGTTCATATCTATAAGAATCTTACAAGAAAGAGTTGGTTGGTAAGTCTTCTATATGGTTACATGATGCTTGAAAGAAGAAACTTGACATGCTTTGGAATGGAAAGAGATCAAGACTCTCACACAAGATTGCATGGCATAAATATAACAATATTGATCAACATCAAGTGTAGTCTCCAAAAGAAAGAATGGGAATTAATAATGACAACTCCTAGGAAGATATTGTAGCTTGGTAATCAAGTTTGATCCATGGGCACCCTGATTAAAATAAATGCATGCCGAAAGAATCTTGTACAATATGGAAATGGATCATGCGAAAGGATGTTGATCTCAAACGACTCAAGTAAGAAAGTACTCTAATAAAAGGGCCATCATGATAAGGTAAATACGATATTTACTATTTTAATATTGGTTATCTCATTGACATATTGTTTTTCTACCTAGAAGGATGTTGCAGAAATACATAATGACAGTTAAGAAAAAGTTCAATTGTTGGTATTGAACTTGATTCAAAGAATATATGGATTGAGTGAATGGTTTTGGTAAATCCTTGAAGGATTATGTAGTCAAGGTGTTTACATCATCATCACCTTGGGATTGACAGGTAGCAGTATAAGAAGATAGCCTAATGTTCATGAAGATCACTTTCATGTTTAGAGGAAGATATGATAAGGCTCAATATAATGCCTTTATTGATGATGATAACTAAAGGAAAGTGATACAAAAGGTTGATGGCTTGAACCCTGTCACAAGATTGAACGAAGAAAATGGCTCCATAACATCAAGGAAGAAAAGAAGCTCAATATGATGAGATACAAAAGAAAGAGTCATGCAGCTACTATCTCCATGAAGAACTAGTAGTTGATATACTTATGACGACAAGCTAGAGAGCTTGTGGCTATGAATTTCCATGAAAGGAAGTGAAGGAATCTCATTTGAGCTTAAGGAGTAAAGAAATCTCCTTGAATAATTGAAAAGAACCAAGGATCTATTCTCTAATCAACTAAGAATTAGAGAATGAGAGTATCCTTCCTGGTTGAGAGGGAATGGTGATGGACATTGGACTCTCTTCTATCATGTGTCATACAATAGACCAAGACTAAAACCCATACATCTAAGTGAAGGCCATGGTAGGGAGAATTGAAGATTGGATAAGCATTTGTGATTTCCTTGAGGATAGAATATCCAAGATAGGAAGTGGACTGACACTCTTTGAGGATTGGATAGGTATCCAAGAGGACCAATATTCTTTGAAGATTGGGAATACAAGATAAGAATAGTCCTAAAAGGACATACCTAGTAAACATTTGGGTGGGTTATGTACCTTGACGAGGCAGTGTGGTATCCCACGTAAAGCCTCCCAACGTTATGCTCTGATATAAGAAGAGCTTGTCAAATTGAGGCCCTAGTATGTTGACAATATTGGTCATGATGTTGATGCTTAAAAGACGGCTTACCAAACTGACTATTCTTATGAGAACTCTTCAGTTTGAGAATAACCTTGTGCTGGTTGTACAACTATGAATACCTCCATAGTTAAGAGGGAGCATTGGAAAATGTAACTAGTTTCGTTCTTCATAAATGTCATTATATTCATGTGAATATGTATATCTTATGTTACAAGAAAAAGAAGAAAGAAAAATATTACTTTTAAGCATGGGTTTCATGCTTCATTTTATTGGTCATCTAGGTCAAGTATGCATTTCATGCTCCTAGGGTTTGTCATGTCAAAAGAATATTTTTCTTGAGTCAAGAGAGTCCTTTTCAATTGTATTAGACCCTATCGGGCAAGTTGTAACATGTAAAAGATATTAATTATGAGTCTAGAAAGTCCTATGAGCATCCAAGCACAAGTCGGCCCTTCCAGTGACAAGCCGGCCTACAAGAGGCTATTCGACCCCATGGAAAGACTATAAATACAAGCAACTTTGACCTCATTTGGCACCCATTCGATCTAAAGCAAGAAAAGAAGACGAAAGGGATAAGAACAAATGCAAAGGAAGAAGAAACAAATCAAGAAAGAAATTTGTCTTTTATGCCCATTTCAGCTCACATGTGCAAGTAAATCTAGGGTTTCTACAGTTGATGGGGAGGGAAAGTTGCAGGTTGAATGCCAGACCTAAATTGTAGGACCGAAATTCTAATAGCGAAGATTTTGGAAGATTTGACTTTCATTTGCTAGAGGAAGAATCTCTTGGAATAAAGCTAGGGTTTCTGCTATCTACAAAACGCTGTGGTTGCAAATCCAAAGTACAGGCCTGAATATTATAATCGAAGTAGTTCAAGGAAGGTTTGACTCTCACTGACCTTGAAGGATTTGACTAGCTTTTGGAAGAGATTCTTGGAGGGTTAACAAGGTGCATGGAGGAGGACTTGGTCTAGGGTTTTGGGTCTTGGTTTTCTCATTTGAAGCAGATTCTATAAGAAGAGAAGAGATTCTTTTTGGGCTTTCCCTTTGGAGGGGTTTTTCCCTAGCTTGGAACCTATATCTTGTGTCCATTGTCTTTATTGTTTTGCTCTTGATTATTATTTGATGAGAAGATCCAATAAAGAAACATAAGAAGATAACTTAAAGTTCACAAGAAATTATTAAGGTTAAGGAGAATTTGTTTTAATAGCTGCCCTACTGCATTCTCCAACAACCTAGGCAATCACTTCCCCCTCTTTTGTGAAGAACGGATATAACAAAAGGGAGACTTCCCTAGTAGCTTCATAGAATCCTTAGGCAAGGGAAAAACAAATATGAAGCCTCCTATGTTAACTATTCACAATACCATCACTAACATACAACATTCAAGATGACAACAAGATGGTTTAATTAGAAAAAACCTCCAAATTTGAATGTATGAAGCTTCTAGGACAATTTTAGATGTTTATCAAGTTTTATAGGATGAACGAGTACAACAAACACTACAAAAGAAGAAAAAGATAAGGTTGTTTCAAAACATGAATAAAAGACTATGTTGCCAGGAAATGTGGGTGCGGGGACGGGGACGGCATTTTTGGAAACTGGGTGTGTGGGTGCGTCAGGTAATATAATAATATTAAATTTTAATAATTATATTTTATAATAAATTTTAAAATTTATAATTAAAATATATAATATATATGAAATTTGAATTTGTATATATTTTTCAACTTTAAACAAGAAAACTTTAATCATTTAAACATGCACATCATTGAACATTCAACATTAACATTGAAATTTCAAAATTTATCACCAAAAAACTGTTCATTGTTTACATATTAACATGAATCATGATATTAATATATGTCCATTGTCATACTACATTAGTACATTCAAAATTTGCCTACAACAGATGACTTGTTTATTTACGCAAGAATTGCTTGGACTTACACTGTAATCACTGCTTACACTACCTGTCTTGTAATAGTTCAATTTCCATAACAGAGAGTAATTTAAAGACTCCCATCTTAGTACCCGGAACATGGAAAACATGACATCCATGGAACCTTATGAACCCATCACATTACCCAGCAAACTGATCGGTAACAAATGTCATGAGCGTTGTCTCTAAGCTTCTATTTGATCCTGCAGAGAGCTATCTTCTTCACACTTGGGTATAACGGTAACCGTATCGGCGTATGTTATAAGACTCTAAACAAACAACATTCAAAATGAAATTTCAAATGCATACGGCCACAAATCATAACCTTTCATACAAGTCTTCTACCACTACTTTACAACTTACAAGTTACAGCTCGTACCCGGTTCTTCAGCACACGTGAGTCTTGTGAAAGTCTGAAACGTTTTTAATATTTATGGAATAATCAATGAAAACAGTAAAACAGCTTGTAAATACCTGCAGCCTGCTCTGTTCACTGCCGCTGAAGCTGCCCAATGCTGCTGGAAAACACTCAAAAGTTAAATGAAATCACTGGTATGTCACAGTGCTCTGCCGCCAAGACTCGTATCAGTCTGCTCTCTGCTTGCGTAAACTTCAAAGAGTTAAAACTTAAGTCATAAAGTCTAAAGATTTAGGGTTTTACTTTTGTTATAAATTATTTTTTAAATTTCAATAAAAAAATTTATTTGAAAATTAAATTTTTAAATTTTAATATAGTTTTTTAATGAAGAACCCGAAGAACCCATGTGAAGAACCCCGAAGAACCCACGTGAAGAACCCGTCCTGAAGAACCCGAAGAACCCAAGAACCCAAGTACCCGAAGAACCCAAGAACCCGTCAAAGGAAAAGAACCCGAATTTTTTTTTTGAAGAACCCGGTTCTTCTGGGTGCGTTAGGGAAGAACCCGTACCCGAATCCGGTACTTGGGTGTGGGAACCCGGGACGGGTACGCGAACCCCACCCCCGGGTGCGGGTACTCGTGCAACACAGATAAAAGATGATATATTTCAGCAACAATTCAAGCTATCACTGTAACAAATAAGACAACCCTTCAACAAGTTCAATGCCTATGAAAATTAGAGATGAAAATGAGAATTAAACTACAGTTTAAAATTCTAAAAATTAAAAGACATATAACATCCCTGATGATCGAAGAGGATCCCAAAAGGCTAAATTTTTTAAGTCCTTGAAACCCAGCAAAGCCTATCTCAAATCGAAGAGCTCGTCGTTTTGAATCCAACAACATGAATGACACTTCAATCCGACACCGTATGTGAGATTTATAGCCTGCTGAAGTTTTCGACAAACAGTAAAAAAATTGCAAGTGTGCCTACCATGTGGCACTACCACAGCCTATCACGTGGCAATACGAACAACATCAAAAAGGAATATTCCAGGCCAAACCAAAATCGACACGTGGTGGCTTCAGATTGGCTGAAAGATGCCCAATCACAAGGCACCACGTGGCACCCTGTGACTGGCCAGTTGGGCATGGAGTGGGCCAACTGTCGCAGGCAACTTGACGAACAATTAGTTGTAGTTAGTTCAGCGGTTTGGCCAAATCTAGAGTCAGTTCAGCAGGGCTAGTTTCAAATTCGACAAAGTCAACAAAACAAGGATGGCGAGCCACCAAGTTAGCAAATTCACCAAATCCCATGCCAATTCTAGCGGAACAACCAGCTTAAACAACAATGGAATCAGGTGGTTGATAGAGTTTTACAATGGATGAATGGCGAGGTTGTCTTGTTTTTTATTCAAAATATAATGCAAACAAGCGGTCCATGAGTCAAATCAATTACCACCCTGAAGCCAACTGCCCCACTTGCCTATGGCGACTGTTGGCACTAGTCGTTGCGTTGTTTATAACGCTTGGCGAATTTGTATTTAAATGCTTCATTCGACACCAATGGGGGGAAAGCAAAATAGCACACAAGCCAAAAACTGAACTAGGACCGACGGGAGTTGTGTGCTCCAAAACCCAGAGTTGGGGTTCTGTCAAGGAATATTTTGCCAAGGAATATTCTAGGAATATTCTATATGGCAATCTGTGAGGAGTCTTTTAGATTGCCTAGAGGCCCAAGGGTCACAGTGACAGAAAGAGGTCAACTTTATACTCAAATTTCACAATTTTTTGCCACGAATCTAATGGTGCAAATGGTTTTCTGATCTAAGCGACCCATTTTCAAGTCATCCCCAAATATGGAGGTATAAGATGTATTTTGCCATGTAGTCATTTGATTTTTGTTGAGATTACTGAAGAGGCCTCCCCACTATTGAAGCAGGGCCCGGAGACGTAGTCCACATTGGACAAACTCTATTATCAAACTCTTTGTGTTATTTATCTTGATGGTTGCCTTTATTTTTCCTCTTCTTTGAAGTGTATGCATATGTGACTTTTCCTGCTCTTTTGCATGCAATTCTAAATACACCAAAGAAGTAAAAATCTCAGATCAAGTTTGGTATCAGAGCGGTCTTCTCTTGCAGATGTCAATTGCGAGTGTGAATGATAACTAGGAACAAGCTCCAAAAGGGTGAAGGTAAACTTAAATCCTTTGATCCTTGATCCGAATTGGATCCTAAATACTCTCTAAGTTTTCATAAACTCGTTCAAATTATGCCAAACAAATTCAAGTCTTAGAAATATTAAGCAATCAGAAGGAATCCTCGTGACAGTTGCAAATGTGATCAGCGCGAAGCAACGAGGACCCTCAGTTGAGCGCACAGACCGTTGACCCATGGTAACACGCGCTAGCGCAAATTAGCAAAACTAGAGGCTAATTCAAGAAACGGGGGTGGTTTATGATACGCGATTATCGATAATCGAGTATCGCAGGGCGTCCCCCTCAGTGAAGGAAATCCCCGAAGTGCCCAGACCCGAAATGGCTATGAAATGCGGAGAAGTAATAAATTTGGTTCCATGGATTCCACAAAACCGGCAGCGTATCGAAAGGCCTCAAGGCGGTAAGTAGTTTTGACCAAGTCCCACCCGATGCCACTCACTGAGTGACACACGTCCAGCAAAAGAGAGAGAAAACCGCTCACATCGGATAGGTAAACGTCACGCTACTTACCCACCCGATATGAACGACGACCGTAGGATCTGGGGGACCCAGATCAACGGCGAAGGCGCGTCCCAATAAATGACCGGATTTGACAAAGTTGTAAAGCAAGATTACATGGGATTTGAAGTCCGACGTGGACAACAAGTTGGCGGAAAATTCGTGTTTAGCGGGCATCTTGGAGCAAAGAGAAATAATGACCGTTCAAATGTGTCCAAGGAACCTGACGCACTGAACCATTACAGAATAGGTGGCCACCTCCCTGTGAAGCATTACATAGTGATGATGTCTCAGAACAGGGGAGTTCGAATGGACAGAGGCAAGAAAACCAGAACGCCGAGAAGCGGAAACGAACCGACAGAAAGCAGACTGGCTTTAAAGCCATGAACTGACAAAAGCAGAGACAACACAGAGAGGAGTTAGTTAGACGCAGAAAGCTAAGATCAGAGAACAAAGAGAAGTCGCGCTAACCTGAAGGCAACATCGAGCCAGAGAGAGTCAGAGAGTCTGTGCACTCCATAGAAAGCTTGAGAGGTTCAAGCGAGCTCCTCGACATAGGCCTGTCATGTATGAGTTTCAGATTGGACTCATACTACTGTGACCAATAGAAGTCAAGTACCAGTAAGGAGAGTCTGTGTACTCCAATCCTACTGATTCATATCTGTTGAGTGAGACTCAAATTGAGCTCACTATTGTAAAGAAACTTTGCTTTGAAAACATAATACAGCGACCACCACTGAAAGTTGGACCAGGAGACGTAGCCCAAGAGCATTGGGTGAACTCCTTATTAAACTTGTTGTATTACATGTTTTTCCTGTTATGTTTTCTCTAACTACCTCAGTGTCTAAGTATTTTGCAATCTCATCGATCCATTGCATAAAGTAACATAGGCACATCCATGCACATGAGTCTGTAATACCTTTAATTCTTTGTCCTGGATAAATTCCAGATCAAGTGGTATCAGAGCTCTAGGTTACTAAGGTTAGATAAGCTTGTGCTAGATTTTGTTGTTGCAGCTAATCCTGAAATTGGAAGAGTCTACTCTAAGAGGAAAATGTCAGAAGAAAACCCGTTGGAATTAGACTCCCAGTTCATGGATGGTTCCCTGACCATGAAAGCCATGGTGGAGGAAATGTATAGAGAATTTAAGAAAGGTAGAGCTGAAGATTCATCAAACTCCAAACAAGATAAAGGAGCAGAAGAATCTCTCCTCCATGACCACTCTAAAGGCAAAGGGAAAGAAGAAAAACTTCCCACGCCTCCTAGTAGCCCTAAAAACAAAAAGAAAACATCTTGGATTAAATTAGATGTTAAATTTGATTTACCGATATATGATGGAGAGTTGAATGCAAAGAAGCTGGATAATTGGATCAGATAGATTGATGTTTATTGCAGAGTGCAGAGCATCGATTTAGACAAGAGCAAGATTCAGCTAGTCAGTCACAAGCCAGGACACAAGTTGACATGAAGAAACATGGTAAAATTCTTTCTGTCTGGAATGAATTTGTTTCTACAATTAAAAAGCAATTCTATCCACTAACCTATATGCAGCAAGCCATGATGAGCTAGCAAACTCTTCGCCAATTAAAAGGGCAAAGTGTACAAAGTTACACTCAAGAATTTAGGAAGAGAGCTTTAATTCTAGGAATTTCTTTAGACTCACCTGAAACTCTACTAAAGTATATAGGTGGTCTACACAGCTACTTAAGGCACACTATTTTCATGTTTAATCCCACTAGCATAGATAAGGTATCTGTCCAGGCTACACATCTAGAGGCTAGAAGAAAGAATGTGAACTTAGAAGTTGGGGGATCATCAAAACCCACTGCAAGCAAAAGCAAGGAAAAGAGAAAACATAAATGGAAGAGACGAAGGCCAATACTGTACAAAAGACCAAGTCTTCATGCACTCACTGTAAGAAGGATGGGCATGATGATGAACACTGCTAGATCTTGAATCCGGAGATGAGACCCAAGAAATTCGAGGGCAAGAAGAAGAAGACTACTGCAGCTATTCAAAAGGATTTGGGGTCAGACTCAGGAGATGAAACAACAATCGCAGCCACAGGTATAAAAGGTAAAAATTCTGAAGCATCTACTAGTAATTCTGCACAATCTACTGATAATGAAGAAAATGAGAGGAAAAGACATGAGCTTTTTCATATTCAAGTTATTTCCAAGCATCAAAAGATTGATACTTTGTTTGATAGTGGCTCCCAAGTAAATTTAATTTTTTGAAGCAATTGTAAAGAAGTTGGGATTACTAACCACACCTCATAAAAAGTCGGTTATGTGATAAAGCACAGCTACAAGTGACTAGACAATGTAAACTTAGGTTTTCTTTTGGGTCAGCATTTGTAGATGAGGTTGAGTTAAATATAGTTCCTTTGGATATATGTGGAATTGTTTTAGGAAGTCCTTACTTGTATGATAGAAAAGCTATTTTCCATAGAGCTGAGAACAAGTATCAACTCGTTAAAGATGGAATCGAATATATTGTAAGAGCTCATAAACTCAAGAATAATTATACTCGCATAAACTCAGGGCAAATGAAAAGAATTGTAAATTCATGCAAGCAATTTTTACTGATAGTTGTAAAGCAAAAGAAACCTGATAAAACCAATGTATTTGAAGGTTGTGATGCTAAACAGCAAGCTGATTTAAAAAAAGTTGTTTCAGAATATGATACACTGTTTCAAGAACCTAAAGGTCTGTGACCCAAAAAGGCAAAAGTACATGATATTAATTTGCAACAAGATGCTCCATTGCCTAACATCGGGATGTACAGGTTGTCCGCTTTAGAGAATACAGAAATCAAAAAGTAGGTACAGGAGCTGCTCGAGAAGGGGTTCATCAAACCTAGCACATCACCATGTGGGTCTCCAATTGTCATGGTGAGAAAGAAAGATGGCTCATGGAGAATGTGCATTGATTACCGAGCACTGAATAAGATAACGATAAAAAAATCGTTATCCCCTTCCTCGCATAGATGATCTACTGGATCAATTAAACGAAGCTTTTTATTTTTCCAAGTTGGACTTGCATAGTGGCTATCACCAGGTAAGAGTTGCAGAGCAAGATGCATGGAAGACTACTTTCAAAACAAAGCAGGGATTGTATGGGTGGTTGGTTATTCCTTTTGGCTTAACTAATGCTCCTACTACTTTCATGAGAGTAATGAATGATGTACTCAGACCTTTTCTTGATGATTTTGTCATTGTATATTTGGATGACATTCTTATATTCATTAAAACATGGGAAGAACATTTAAAGCATGTTAAGTAGACTCTAGATGTTTTGAAAAAAGAAAATCTTTATGTTAAGCTCTCAAAATGTGAATTTGGCAAAACATCTTTGAATTATTTGGGTCATATTGTAGGGGGTGGTGAATTAAATATAGATCCTTTTAAGGTTGCAGTCATTGTAAACTGGCCTAAACCCAAATTTGCTACAGAAGTTAGAAGCTTCTTAGGAGCAGCACAATATTGGAGAAAGTTTATTTCTAACTTTTCCTTAATTGCAGCGCCCTTACATGCTTTAATGGAATTGAACAAGGTGTTTCAATGGGGAGGCAAACAACAAAAAGTCTTCAACACCTTGAAAGAAAAGATTAGTACAACACCAGTACTAGCACTGCCTGATCTTCAAAGACCATCTGAGATTGAAACGGATGTCAGTGACTATGCTATGGAGCAGCGTTGATGCAGCACGGTAAACCCATATGTTATCATTCTGAGACATTTAATTCTGCAATAGTTAACTATCCCACATATGATAAAGAATTGCATGCATTAGTACAAAGTGTGAAAAAGTGGAAACATTATTTAATGGGCAAAGAGATAGTTATACATACTAATCATCAACCACTTCAATATTTACACTCCCAAACTAAGTTGCAGAAATCAAGACATTATAGATGGATGGGTTTTTTACAACAGTTTCATCTAGTCATCAGATATAAAAAGGGCATACACAATAAAGTTGCAGATATGTTGTCCAGACCAATCATAAATGCATCCACTATACTTAAGCATAATTCAGTATTGCATGAAAGCTAAATTGAACAGTATGCTCAAGATATAGATTTTAAAGATGTATATGCAACTTTAAGTCATGGCAAACAAGCAAAATAATTGGATTATCATGTTAAGGACTAGCTCTTGTATCATTTTGGGAAGCTATGCATTCCACAAACTGAAAGAGTAAAGATAATTCGAGAGGCACACACTTCTCTAATATCAGGTCACTTTGGTATAAGTAAAACAGTTGCACAGCTGCAAAGATTTTGTTATTGGCCAAAAATGAATGAGACAATTTCTAGATATGTAAGAGGGTGTACCATGTGTGCTAAAAGCAAACCCAACAATAGAAAACTAAGCTTGTACACTCCACTACCAGTTCCTTCCCATCCTTGGGAAAGTGTTTCCATGGACTTTGTTGGAGGACTGCCTAAATCTAGGAAAGGCCATGACTATTTATATGTTGTTGTGGATAGGTTCAGCAAAATGTGTATTTTAATACCTTGTAACAAACAGATTACAGTTGAACAAACTGCAAAGTTGTTCTCTCAGCATGTATGGGTTCATTTTGGATTACCCACTTCCATTATATCTGATTGAGATACCCAATTTGTTGGGAAATTTTGGTCAAATTTGTGGGAATTGATGGACACCAAGCTGAAGAAGAGCACAGTGTTTCATCCACAAACAGATGGCCAAACAGAAGTAGTCAACAAGACAGTGATCCAGTTGCTCAGAGGCTATTGCAGCAAGCATCCTAGGCTTTGGGATGAACACTTATGTTATGTGCAACATGCTTACAACCGAGCTAAACATTCTTCTACACAGAGGTCTCTTTTTGAGACCTGTTTTGGTTTCGCACCAAGGTCTCCCTTAAATTTTGTCTTTGGTAAAGACACAACGGTTGATGGACACAGTAATGTGGACAAGGCAACCAAGTTCATCGCACAAATCCAAGAGATTCACCAGGCAGTACAGGAACAGCTGGAAAAGAGCCAAGCCAAGTACAAGGCAAGGCATGACAAGCATCGGATGGAGCATAGTTTCCAAGTTGGTGATCAAGTCTGGTTGTATATCAGCAAGCAGAAAGCAGGTTAAGTAAGAAGTTGAAGCCAATAAGGTATGGACCTTTCAAGATACTTGAGAAAATTGGTGAGAATGCTTTTCACCTTGATTTACCAGCTTACATGCACATCTACTCAGTTGTTAATGCAGACAGCTTGAGATTATTTGAACCTTCATTAATTGAAGATCCCAAAAAGCAAAGTCAATTGCCTTCTATTGATGATCTGTTGCCTGAATATCTTAATGAATTGCAGGAAGATACAGTTCTAGACAAGAAAGTGAGAACTCCGTGCAGGGTGGATGTTGAGTACCTCAGGATTGGACTCAAAGGTTCAAAACCGAGCAGTGCGAAATGGATAGAAATTGGGCAAACAAGGAATCAGTACCCTCACTTGATTGATGCTTAAAAAATAAACTTTTGGGGTCCAAAATCTTTTTCAGTGGGAAGGTCGTGATCCAAATTGGATCGTAAATACTCTCTAAGTTTTCATAAACTCGTTCAAATTATGCCAAACAGATTCAAGTCTTAGAAAGATCAAGCTATCAGAAGGAATCAAGCTATCAAAAGGAATCCTCGTGACAGTTGCAAATGTGATCAGCGCAGAGCAATGAGGACCCTCAGTCGAGCGCGCAGACTGTTGGCCCATTGTAACACGCGTTGGCACAAATTGGCAAAACCAAAGGCTAATTCAAGAAACAGGGGTCGTTTCTGATACGCGATTAGCGCTAATCGCGTCTCGCAAGGCGTCCCCCTTAGTGAAGGAAATCCCCGAAGTGCCCCAACTCGAAATGGCTATGAAATGCGGAAAAGTAATAAATTCGGTTCCATGGATTCCACAAAACCGGTAGGATATCGGAAGGCCTGGAGGCGGTAAGCAGTTTTGACAGAGTCCTGCCCGATGCCACACACTAAGTGAACGCGTCCGGCGGAAGAGAGAGAAAACTGCTCACATCGGATGGGTAAATGTCACGCTACTTACCCACCCGATATGAACGACTACCGTAGGATCTGGGGGACCCAGATCAACGACGGAGGCGCGCCCTGATAAATGACCAGATTTGACAAAGTTGTAAAGCAAGATTACATGGGATTTGAAGTCCGACATGGATGACGAGTTGCAAAAGATTCGTGTTTTGCGGGCATCTTGGAGCAAATGGAAATAACGACCATTCAAATGTGTCCAAGGAACCTGACGCACTCAATCGTTACAGAATAGAAGGCCACCTCCCTATGAAGCATTACACAGTGATGATGATGCAAAACAGGGGAGTTCAAACGGACAGAGGTAGGAAAACCAAAACACCGGGAAGCGGAAACGAACCGATAGAAAGCAGACTGGCTTTAAAGCCGTGAACTGACAGAAGCAGAGACAACACAGAGAGGAGTTAGTTAGACGCAGAAAGCTAAGAGCAGAGAATAGAGAGAAGAAGCCGAGCTGACTTGAAGGCAGCGTCGAGCCAGACAAAGGCAGAGAGAATCAGGGAGTCTGTGCACTCCAGAGAAAGCTTAAGAGGTTCAAGCGAGCTCCTTGGCATAGGCCTATCATGTATGAGTTTCAGATTGGACTCATACTACTATGACCAGTAGAGGTCAAGTACCAGTAAGGAGAGTCTGCGTACTCTAATCCTACTGATTCATATCTGTTGAATGAGACTCAAATTGAGCTCATTGTTGTAAAGAAACTCTTCTTTGAAAACACAATAGAGTGGCCACCACTGAAAGCTGGACTAGGAGACGTAGCCCAGGAGCATTGGGTGAACTCCTTATTAAACTTGTTGTATTACATGTTTTTCCTGTTATGTTTTCTCTAACTGCCTCAATGTCTACATATTTTGCAATCTCATCGATCCATTGCATAAAGTAACATAGGCACATCCATGCACATGAGTCTATAATACCTTTAGTTCTTTGTCCTGGATAAATTCCAGATCAATCCTGAAGCAGGGCATGCAGCACAAAGAAGGAAAATGGCAGATCATGACAATCATGATGAGGAGGAACAAGTTTTTCGCAAAAGTTTTTACACCATGGAAAATAAAGTTGACAAATTGTTTGCAGATTATGAGAAGCAAATGGAAGGGAAGGAAGAGAAGGAAAATGATCACGCTTCAGTAAATAAAGGAGGAGGAAAGCCTCCTGAACCCCCATCACCATCTTCCATTGAATGTTCTTATTCGTCATCTTCTCACTCTCATCATTCTAACAGGCAGCACGGGAATGCTTCTAAAAATCCTTTTTTAAGTTGGATGTAAAATTTGACTCACCCATGTTTAACGAAGAATGTAATGCATAGAATTTAAACAATTGGATCAGACAGATTGAAGTATATTGTTGAATTTAGCAAACCAAAGAAGATGAGGCCAAGATCCAATTAGCATCTCTTGGGATGAGTGGCACCACTCATCTGGTGGAAGAGCAAGCTTCAAAAAGGTAGTACACAAGTGGGTAAACTCCTTTCCTTTGGGTCTGAATTTGTTTCTGCATTGAAAGATCAATTCTATCCTTTGGGCTATCGGCAAAAGGCCATGATAGAATGGCAATATATGAGGCAAGGCAAGGCCCAAAGTGTGTAAAGCTTCATAGAATAATTTAGAAAACAAGCTTTAACATCGAGCATTCGTTTAGATTCACTTGAGACTGTGTTGTATATTGGTGCATTACATAGTTATATCAAACATTCTTTATTTTTGTTTGAACCTACTACTATTGATGCGGCGAGTGTGAAGGCCATCCATCTTGAAAGAGCGGGTAAACAGACAAGGAAGATCATCCCAAGAAGTAATCATCCAAACCTCATAACAGCAAATTCAAAGGAAAAGGAAAGGGAAAGGACAAGAAGACATCTATATCCAAGAAAGAAGAAGAAGGTAAGCCATCTTGTTCACATTGCGAAAAGAAAGGCAACGATGAAGAGCATTGTTGGAAATTTCATCCAGAATTGAAGCCAAAGAGATTTGGTGGAAAGGGAAAGCAAAAAGCAGTGGAAACTATACAACAGGACCTTGGATCCGACTCCGATGATGAGATGCAGATTGCAGTTGTGGGCATACAAGGTAACAGTTCTCTTCATGTTAATTAAAGCTCTAAAATTCGTGCAAGTTCAAGTTCTAGAAATGAATCCCTTGGTGAATGGAAGATGAGTGAATTGTTCCATATTAGGGTTGTGGTGAAACATAGTAAAGTGGAAACCTTATTTCACCTAGGCTCTTAAGTAAACTTGATTTCAAAATCAATAGTTAGAAAGTTGGGATTGGAGGCAAAGCCTCATCCAAAACCCTACCCACTTCGCTAGGTATGTGACCAAGCAAAACTTCATGTAACCAAGCAATGTAGGGTTACGTTTGTTATTGCATTGAAACTTGTAGATAAGGTTGATCTGGATGTTGTATCATTGGATATATGTCGCATTGTTTTGGGGAGTATGTATTTGAATGACAAGAAAGCAGTCTTCTTCTAGAATGAAAACAAGTATCATCTCACGAAAGATGAGGTGGAGTATATTGTTAGAGCCCATCATATGAAGATCAATGCAAATCTTATCAGTGCAAGTCAAACGAAGAGGCTTATTAACTCCAACAAAAGTTGCATGCTCATGGTTGTGAGAACAAAGGATGTGGAGGCATTTGAAGCTTTTTAGGGTTGTCATCTCGCTCACAAGAAAGAATTAAATGAGATTGTTTCTAACTATGGTGGGATTTTTCTCGATCCAAGTGGGTTGCCTCCATAAAGAGAGATCCAACATGAAATTCATCTCTCCCACAATATGCTCCTTTACCTAAAGTGGGTACGTACAGCTATCAACTATTGAAATGGAGGAGATCAAGAAATAAGTGTAGGAATTGTTGAACCAAGGGGTCATAAGACCTAGCTCTTCTCCTTGCGGTTCACCCATGGTGTTGGTGCCAAAGAAGGATGGCACATGGAGGATGTGTGTGGACTATTAGATGCTCAATAAGATTACGTTGAAAAACCGCTACCCTCTCCCTCAAATTGATGATTGATTAGATTAGTTGAAAAATGTTGTTTATTTCACCAAATTGGATTTGCGCAGTGGCAACCACCAAGTTAGAATTGCAAAGCATGATGTGTGGAAGACTGCATTCAAGACAGAGTAGGGGTTGCTTGAATGGTTGTTGATGGCATTTGGGTTGTGCAATGCTCTGACTACATTTATGAGGGTGATGAATGATATCTTTAGGCCTTTTCTTGATGATTTTGTGCTTGTGTATCTTGATGATATACTTGTTTTCAGTAGAAATTGGAATGATCATGTAAAACATGTTAAGAAGGTGCTTGATATTTTGCAAAAGGAAAAACTATATGTAAAAATGTCCAAGTGTGAATTTGGCAAGACTCCTTTGGGTTACTTAGGTCATATTGTTGGAGGAGAATAATTGAAAATTGACCCTTCAAAAGTTGATGTGATTGTTAAGTGGACTAAGTCTACTAATGTTACAGAAGTACACAATTTTTTGGGTGTAGTGCACTATTGGAGAAGGTTCATTGCCAACTTCTCCATCATTGCATCTCCCTTGCATGCTTTAATCAGTGTGAAGTAGACTTTTCAGTGGGGAGGAAAGCAATAGAAAGCTTTCGACACCCTAAAGGAGAACATTAATACCGCACCAGTCTTAGCGTTGCTTGACCTTCAACAGCGTTTCAAAATTGAGACCGATGTCAATGTTTACGCCATGGGGGCAATGACTATGTAGCAAAGGAAATTGGTATGTTACCATTCAGAGACTTTCTACCAAGTTATTGTGAATTATCCCACTTATGACAAGGAGTTGTAATTTTTGGTGCAAAGCGTTAAGAAATGAAAACATTACTTGATTGGTAAGGAGACAATTATTCATAGAGATCACTAGCCCTTAAAACCCCTGCAATCTTGGACCAAGTTGCAGCAAACACGACATTTCAGGTGGATGGGATTTCTTCAGCAGTTTCACTTAGTAATCAGATACAAAAAGGGCACAAGTAACAAAGTAGCAAGAATGCTCTCTCGTCCTCCTTTTTTTGCATCTGTTATTTTGCAAAATGCTTCTTTGTCATATGAAAGTTATGTTGAACAATATGTTGTTGATGAAGATTTCAAGAAGATTTATGAGAAGCTAACCCATGGACCGCAAGTAGACAATTAGCATTTGCAGGACAATGTTTTGTACCATCTTGGCAAACTTTGTATTCCCACCAATGAAAGAGTCCATGTAATTAGAGAAGCAGACACTTCTCTTGTGTCTAGTCATTTTGGCGTAGGGAAGATTGTCTCATTTGCGGAGGTTTTGTTATTGGCATCATATGAAAGAGATTATATCAAAATTTGTAAAGGGATGTGTGACGTGTTATGTTTGTAAACCCACTAATAGAAAATTGTGGCTTTACACACCACTCCCTATTCCTTGTCGTCCATGGGAAAGTGTCTCTATGGACTTTGTTGGGGGTTTTCCTTTGTCTATAAAGGGTCATGATTATTTGTATGTCATGGTAAATAGGTTTAGCGAGATGTGTATCTTAATGCCTTGTAAGGAGCAAATTATTGCTGAGCAGGTTGCTCAACTTTTCTTTCAGTATGTCTGGGTCCACTTTGGGCTGCCCACATCCATTGTATCTTATCAGGACTCTCGATTCCTTGGGGAGTTTTGGACAAGTTTGTGGAGAATGATGGACAACAACATTCCATCGATAGACTGACAAACAAATAGACGTGGTTAACCAAAAAATGGTGCACTTGCTTCAAGGCTATTGTGGAAAACATCCCAAGTTGTGGAATGAGCGGCTTCCTTATGTACAGTGTTACCCACCATTTTGTGGGTGATATCCCTAGGGGGAAAAATTTCTCCAAGATGGTCCTCAGTCGACAGCCAACAACCCCTTGCAACCACCAACTAGCTCGTTGTGTTGCTTCTCTACCACCTAAGCCAACCATGTGGTCCCTCACCCCTCTCTCATGATTGTATGTTTGAAGGTGGGCCTCCCAAACATAAAGGTATGCCTTGTCATTTGGTAATTGGGTATTGTAGTTTACTTATCATGGAAACTTCTAGGCATGAATTAATGGGGGCATTCAACAGGAAGAGAGGGCTAGGTCTGTTATCTTTTCCCCACCTCTTTGGGATGTTACCCTTGGACCCTAGTCTTGTAGGATCTCTTTTACTGAACTTTGGGTTCTCAGGATGGTACTTCATGGGAAACGTCGATTTTGGTTGCATGGTCCCGCTCCCTCGTCCACATATATCACTTCCCCTCTGCTCATTATAAGCCCATTCATCATTTCTCCTGCCTCTGTCCACATTCCTCCACTGGGTCCACATAGGGTTAGCCCCCCCTTCCCCTTGCCCACACTTTGGGTTGTTGGAAAGTAACTAGGTTCGGTCTTTATAATGGCATGGTAATTGTGATTTTATGTAAATGATGCAAAGAAAAAAATTATTATTGTAATGTTTGCCTCGTGGGTTTCATGAGCAAGGAATCTTATGTTTAGATGGCTCCCTTTGTAAGCCTTTAGGATTTTCCATCTAGTCATAAAAGTCAATGAGAGTCAATCTCATGAACCATTCTTAAGCATGTTACATTTTATATAAAACATTTAATAGGGTATAAAAAGCCCTTCAAGACAAGCTCAAGACGTCTCCTTGATGTTGGCTACAAAACAAAATAAAGATCTCCTCCTATAGACACATTGGTTCACTCTCCTACAAGTCGGCTAATCTTGGCAAGGAACCCACTATAAATAGAAGCTCGACCTCATTTCAAAATAGTGAAGATTTTCAGTCTACAATTAAAGATTTCGGTTTGCAATTTTTGTGATTTGAAGAAGTGCGAAGAGGTAAGGGAAGACAGCCAATAATTAGTCAATTTAAGGAGAGCAAAGATCTTAGCATCACTTTAAATATGTTTTGGATCAGTTATTAGGACTGTTTTGTCACACATGCGAAGAGGATCAACTACCGCAGGAAGGTCGAGAAGGAAGCAGCCATCAAGGGGCCGAAATTCTGAAGGATAGCCAAGAAGGAAGATGAAGCAAAGAGTTTGATTATCGTTGACTCAAGGAAGAAGAAGACGCTTTGTCTTGGAGTGGCAAGTAGGTGAAGGGTCTTGGTATTCATTAATTGGAATCTCTATAAGAAGAATTTGTGTGGGTTTTCCTCTCAAAGAGTGAGAGGTTTTGGCCCTAGCTAATAGACTACATTATGTGTCTCTTGTCTATTTATGTTCATGCATTGGTAGTTGTTTGATGAAGAAGAACACTAATAACCTAAGTAAAAGAAGATCCTAATCCAAAGAAGTAAAAAGCACTCATAAGCAGTTATTAATTAAGGAGAATCACATGCCCTAGATTTCTCAACATGGGTATGGCCTGGAACGATGCCCGAAGGTTCATGCAACTGAAAAGAAAAGTAAAATCATAATTGGCCACATTCAACAGGAAAATGTACCACAAAATGCAAAGGATGGTCGAGACAAACATATTTAGCACGTGGGCAAAAGCCAATGCATGAACTCTATTTTCATGGCCATCACCTTGGTTCCTATAGGCCCTAGATGAGCCTCTTTTATCATTCAAGATCCCATGATTGTCCCAACCCCTAGTGGGCAATGAACTACCCCACCTCAAAGGGGGTATCCGCTGCTATACTTTACATATCATGCTTTTACTCCTTGGGCCTCGAGCAGTTAACCAAAGAAAAATCATAAAAAGCAAAAGGCATATGAAGAAGGGTGGAAAAATCAAGGTCAGGGCAACTCGTGTACCGCAATTGCTCCTTCCAATACATTATATACCCAAGTGTGGACTTCCCCCTTATTAGTTACCCTTGTACCTTGGCATGTGACCTAGGATTTCCCTCTCCATCCCCTACTCTATTCCGTCATTTTATCACATGCCACCACCATTTGAATGATGTACCTTAAACATATCATCCCCTTTAAAAGTAGAAACCACCTAAATGGGTACTTGGTTAACCCCCCTGGAGCTTGGAGACATTAGCACATGCAAAAGCCCATTATGGAAGGGCATGCCATTATGAAGAGCCCACCTTTATCCATGGTTTGTAAGCTCTTTAACTCGATTTCTTTAAATGAATTGTTGTATTAGAAGGCAGGGGGATGCATTGGATTTTATGCAGGATTGCAGATGGTTTCCATTTTGGGTTTGGTCTCCCTGTACGGGGTCCTAACTCTCCAGAGGGCTACATTAGCACATGTAGGGTGTGTGTAGAGAGCCATGGGCCTCCACAGGTAGTAGACAACATTCCATGGATCCCCAAAGATGTTCAGAGATTGCTCGAGTTTCATCTATTGGATGAGGAAGATGCACCTGGTTCACCATGCCGAGTCGGCCACACAGTTGTATCATGCACTTGGCAGATAACGCGAGACATGTATGATGATGAGGGATCACTTATACCATCATCTGAGCCCTTGTCGATGATCTACGGGCATCTTCGATCTATTTGGAGACCCATGAGGACACTTGTGTGCCCCCACACCCATTGGGAACACCATAGGTTTATTATTTGGAGAACAAGGGGCCAACCCTTTGTCCACTACTTTTGGGAGTCCTATATCTCATTATGACACCTATGGACTTCATCAGGCCTCTTAGAAGGCCCAACGACATGTACTATTGATATTTGACCTCTTGAGAGGCTTATTCTTTTGTTTATGAGTTAGTTTGGTGGGCTTGTCACCAAAAGTTAGTTATTTTGCACATTTTTTATTCTAGGGGCTAATGTAGGCCTATTTAGCTAAATCGGCCTCATTAGAAATGTATAAATACAAGTAATGTGAATTCATTTTAGCATCATCATTTGGATTTGACTTGTATCTCTCTTGAGAATTTCGCCATCTTTCTTGGAGGGTGAATTTTGATGTTTGGATTATTTTCTCCTCTTGGAGCTTCTTGATTGGCAAATTCTTGATGGTTAGATATACTCTTAATACATGTAAGTGCAATTTAATGTTATTTTCTTTTCTACTTTTGTCATATACATTGTTGATGGGATTTCGCTATACTAGGTTAATTTACTGCTTCCATTTATGCAAAGTTGTGGAAATTTGGTTTCTAAATAGTGATGCTTGGTTTCATGTATGGGCCATGTATTATGAATGAATGTTCCTAGAGATGCTTATTCATTAAAATTCATCTTGATTAGCCATCATTTTTTAGAAACAAAGTAAAAGGTTCTTGAAGTTGCCTTTGTTGTTGCCCTAATGCTATGCGAAGTTGTTTTTGAGGCCTCCTTGACATAGAAAATTCAATGTCCATAGTCATAATTACTCTTGACTCCTAATCTCCCCAATGGATTAGCCACTAGTCCACCATAAGGTGATCACCTTAAACCTTATTTCTTCTCCTCCCTCTTCCTTTTTAGGCCTAGCCCATTAGGTCACCTAGGGTATCACTTATCTCACAATCTAGCCATCCAAATACTTCGATTTTTGGTCCACAATTGCGTTGGTGTTTTATCTAGAGGCCCCCAAATTCAAGCAAATCCGACAGTAGGATCTCAAGATATTACAAGCCCTAGCTTGGGGATCATTCCTTGCCCTAGGTTTCCCTTGGTTAGAAACCTCATTGGGATCATTGCATTACCTTTCATTGAAAATTCCTTCCTTGATCCCCTCCTCCTCCCTGATTAGGTCAAGCACATCATTGGTTTCTCAAACCCATTCCCTCGACCTATCCTCGAGTTCATTTGGTCCCGTGTGGTCCCACAACTTATTGAAGCCAATTTCACAAATCCCACTTGGAAGCGAAGTTTCTTAAAAGGATTTTAAGAGCTAAGAATCTTCTTGACAAGTCATATACTAAAACCCTAGCCCATAGAATTCCTTTAAGCCCTTCCTGGAGAGCCTTTTGTCTTGCTTTCAATGCAAGCTAGCCTTATCTGAGCCTCTTGTGAATAGGATTCTAGGATCACCTCTCATCCTATCATTGATCCATTCAACTCTGTGACCCTTATTATAACAGGTCTCCTCCCATCGGTGAATGTTTGTAAAGAGTAGGGAGCCTTACCCGAGGTGACAGTGGGATATTGCTCCATTGCTACCTATGACCTAGTGATAGCCCTTCAAGGATCCCCTTTTAACACCCCTACTAGTTTGAGCAATAACATTTATGGCGCCAATGCTGGGGACACAAGACGTGTGTTTTGTTCCCCATACGACATATTGACTTATCATTATTGGTGACTCCATTGGAAGAATGAAGCCCTACTTCTTCATTGAACTTTAAGATCGATGCTTGTAGGGTGAAGCAAACATTTTTTAGGCATCTTTAAATTCACCCTAGTGACTCCAAAACTTAAATGTATACCCGAAGTAGTGTGTCTTTCTTTGATGACTTTCCCGCTTTAGTCATCACTAGCGTCCCTGGGCACCCTATTTATGCCACAGGAAGGATGGTGCGTGGGGCGTGTTTGATGGTGATCCATTCTCCACAATTGACAGTGTACAAAGATTTAATGCACATACTTCAAAACAGAAAGTGGGTCACCAAGATGTCATTATGTTGTTGTTCATGAGATCTCTCCATGATCATAACTCATGGTTGCATAATCATGAACCCAAGAGCATCTCATCTATTGAAGAGTTTGTTGATGGCTTGCTTAGACATTTTCAAGTGAACCCTGCATTAAGCATTCAAGAGGAGGCCTTCATCGAGCATCATCTAGACATTGAGTAAGAAAATGAGTCTCCCTTGGGTCCACATGATGAAAAAGATGATTTGAGAACACGTGTGGTGGGAAGGATGAGTCTATGGAAGGGGAAGTTGTGACTAGCCTTACCTTTCTCGAAGATACTACTCCTAATGACTTTCCTCTTGAGAACCTTGAGGAAGGTGACCTCATTTGCCCCTTCGAAGATGATATTGAAGATTACTTCCACATTGAAAAGGACAAAGGGGAAATTATTGGTCCTCGATTTGATTGTGCTCCCATTTACGACACCAACAAAGAGGATGAGATTGGTCTTCCCTTTCCTTCAAGTATTATTTATAACGACATATCCATTGACATCTTTGGGAACAAGAATTAAAATTTTCCCTTGCATGAGGAGAGGCAATTGGAAGTGATCGATTCTCCTTTCAAGAGAGACCCAATCTGTGATACTAAGGAAACCGATAAGGCTCCTACCTATCCTCCTCATGGTTCTATATTCAAATCACCTGAGCTTTTAGATGATGATTTCAGGGAAGAGAAACCTATTGGATATAAAATTTAAATTCCACCCTCCCCTTTTCCTTCTCCTCTTGTTCATCATTTTGGGAGTGATTCCCGCACCTGCTCTCATATGATCTCAAGTGACCTTGATCCCTTTCCCCTTTCTGAGTATAGTGTCGAGGAAGAACCCCTCATTAAATATTCTTTATCTCCTTAGGCACCCACTCAAGATCATGATCAATCTATAATCTCCCCTTTCCAGTGTGAGCATCATGGGCAACCTACTTGTGTTTCTCCATCTCATCAGTCTCCCTTTCCTACTAAACATAACCTTGTAAAAGCCACAAAATATGACATAAATGATGAAGACCATAATGGAAATAATATGCCTAAAGTTGCCATCTATCAAAGGTTTATGAACCTAATCATTGACATCTCTATATTTTGGTTAGAAGAGAGGATCTCATGGACTAAATTACGTCTTTTTCTTACCTCTTCTCACGTGATCATCCATGTGTGGGCATTATGCTTTCCTACCTCCCACGGGCCTTATCATCCATGTGATTTTGTCCACATTTTCTTTGGCATTTGCTACATGAGTAATCATATAGGCTGGCATATTTATATTGATTTGATGATATGTTGGTTGCACTAGCTTTATGATTACACTTAATATTAGTTTTGTACCATATGCATATTAGAGTAGGATGCATTGCATACTGATTTTCGCAATAGTACTAATGTCATATGATATTTCTCATGATAGATTAGATACATTTAGATTTAAAACTGCATCTCAAAGTTCATTTTTATGAGTCAATTTTATGGGTCTAATCCAAGCATGTGCGATCATGAGACGTCATGAAAGCATGCAACCCCGTGTTTTTCATCTATTGCACGTGTAGGTAATATTTCTGCGATGTACCAAGAGATTATTGTTGTTCTTGTGACCTCCCATTCGAGTAGCTTCGCGCACTGTTCGATAGATCAAGTCTCAGTTGGAGCAAGATTTTAGCCGCCATTTTGTGGGTGATATCCTTAGGGGAAACCTTTTCTCTAAGATGGTCCTCAACCAATAGCAAGCAACCCCTTGCAACCACCAACTAGCTCGTTGTGTCGCTTCTCCACCCCCTAAGCCAGCTATGTGGTCCCTTACCCATCTATCATGATCATGTGTTTGAAGGTGGGCTTCCCAAACGTAAAGGTATGCCTTGTCATTTGGTAATTGGGTATTGTAGTTTACTTATCATGGAGACTTCTAGGCATGATCAATGGGTGAATTCAGCGAAAAGAGTGGGCTAGGTTTGCGCTCTTGGCCCCTAGACCTCTTTGGAATGTTACCCTTGGACCCTAGTCCCGTGGGATCTCTTTCACTGACCTTTGGGCTCTCGGGATGGTACTTCATGAGAAACCCCGATTTTGGTTGTGTGGTCTCGCTCCCTCATCCACATATATCATTTCCACTCCGCTCATTATAACCCCATTCATCATTTCTCTCACCTGGGTTCACATTCCTCAATCGGGTCCACATAGTTTTAGCCTCCGCTTCCCCTTGCCCACACCTTGAGTCGGCGCTGGAACGATGCCCTGAAGGTTGATGCAGCAGAAAAGAAAAGTAAAAGCATAATTAGCCATATTCAATAGGAAAATGTATCACAAAATACAAAATATGGTCGGGAGAAACACATTTAGCACGTGGGAAAAATCCATTGCATGAGATCTACCCCATTCTCATGGCCAACATCGTAGTTCCTATAGGCCCTCTTTTATGATTCAGGAAACCATGATTGTCCAAAACCCTAGTGGGCAATGAACCACCCCACCTCAAAGGGAGTATCCCCTACTATACTTTACATATCATGCTCTTACTCCTTGAGCCCAAGGAGTTAACCAAAGAAAAATCATAAAAAGCAAAAGGCATATGAAAAAGGGTGGAAAAATCAAGGTTGGGATAACAACACATGTACCACGATTGCTCCCTCCTATACATTATATACCCAAGTGTGGACTTCCCCTTTATTAGCTACCCTTGTAACTTGGCATGTGACCCAGAATTGCCCCCTCCATCCCCTAATCCGCTCCATCACTTTATCACATGCCACCGCCATTTGAAAGATGTACCTTGAACATATCATCCCCTTTAAAAGTAGAAACCACCTAATTGGGCACTTGGTTAACCCCCCTTGGAGCTTGGAAACGTTAGCACATGCTAAATCCCACTATGGAAGGGCATGCCATTATGAAGTGCCCACCTATTATCCATGGTTTGTAAGCTCTTTAACTTGATTTCTTTAAATGACTTGTTGTACTAGAAGGGAAAGGGAAGGCAAAGGGACACATTGATCTTATGCAGGATTGCAAATGGTCTCCTTTTTGGGTTTGGTCTCCCTATTTGTGGACTTAATTCTCCAAAGGGCTACATTAGCACATGTAGGGTGTGTGTAGAGAGCCATGGGCCTTCACAACATTAGACAACATTCCATGGATCCCCAAAGATGTTTAGAGATTGCTCGAGTTTCATCTATTGGATGAGGAAGATGCACCTGGTTCACCATGCCCAGTCGGCCCCACAGTTGTATCATGCACTTGGCAAATATCTCGGGACCTGTATGATGATGCAACATCACGTATACCATCATCTGAGCCCTTGCAAATGGTCTACAAGCATCTTCGATCCATTTGGAGACCCATGAGGACACTTGTGTGCCCCCACACCCATTGGGAACACCATAGGTTTATTATTTGGAGAACAAGGGGCCATCCCTTTGTCCACTACTTTTGGGAGTCCTATATCTCATTATGATACCTATGGACTTCATCAGGCCTCTTAAAAGGCCCAACAAC
Organism: Pinus taeda; assembly: GCA_000404065.3. NCBI lineage: Eukaryota > Viridiplantae > Streptophyta > Pinopsida > Pinales > Pinaceae > Pinus > Pinus taeda. Next base: position 36,601 of record APFE031634133.1, read on the forward strand.
ATGTACTATTGATCATTTGACTTCTTGAGAGGCTTATTCTTTTGTTGATGAGTTAGTTTGGTGGGTTGGTCACCAAAAGTTAGTTATTTTGCACATTATTTTATTCTAGGGGCTAATGCAGGCTGAATTAGCTAAATCAAACTCATTAGAAGTGTATAAATACAAGTGATGTGAATTCATTCCAGCATCATCACTTGGAATGGACTTGTATCTCTCTTGAGAATTTTGCTATCCTTCTTGGAGGACGAATTTTGGAGCATGGAATGAATTTTTATGTTTAGATTATTTTCTCGTCTTAAAGCTTCTTCATTGGCAAATTCTTGATGGTTGTATATACTCTTAATACATGTAAGTGCAATTTAATGCTATTTTCTTTTCTATTCTTGTCACATACACTGTCACTGGGATTTCGCTACACTAGGGCTAATTTACTGCTTCCATTTATGCGAAGTTGTGGAAATTTGGTTTCTAGATAGTGATGCTTCATGTATGGGCCATGTATTATGAATGAATGTTCGTAGAGACGCTTCTTCATTGAAATTTGTTGAAAAATCAAGGGCAATTAGGTGAAGTGTGATTCTTCTTGACTTGATAACAATTTGTGGAGTTTTCTTACAATTTGTCTTGTTAGCTTAGTCTTCTTCTTATTATTAATGCATGTGTGTGTACTTCATCGAACTTTGTTAAATTGGCAACTAGGACCAAACTCCATGTGGGTCATCTTATTTATGGCAGCTGATATTATTCTTGGATTCCTCTCTTCAAGAGGTGTAGGATTGATCTAAAGATCATCCAATTCCGACATGTATTTATGGAGATATGAATTTATTTATATTATTTGACAATTTGTCAAGGTCGGCCAGCAACCAAATAACACCCAGCTCAACCTCAACATTGCATTTAAATAGAGGAGGCCTCAAGTCATTTGTTACACACATCTCTCATGATCTCTCTCCAATCGTTTGGGTTTGGTGGCAAGAAAGGTCAAGTGGGAGACCTAGCCGCAGTTGAAGGTCCCCTAACCGTTGTCCTAAAGGAGATCAAGCCACAATCATTGAAGAGACTTAGACGCAGTCAAGGGAGGTCTTATCCGCTGTCAAGAAGAGCTCCAATACGCAACCAAAAGAAGCTCTAATCTGCTGTCTAAAGAAGCCTTAATCTGCTGTCTAAAGGAGGCCCTAAACTGCAATTAAGAGGCCTAATTCGTAGCAAGGAGGAGGCCTAATACGCAGTCTAGGAGGCCTAATACACAATCTAGAGAGAGGCCTAAGACACAGTCAAGAGATGCCTAAAGACGCAGTCAAGAGAGGCCAGATCCGCAATAATTGAAGAGCCCTAATACGCAGTCAAGAAGAGACCTTAAGCCGCAACAAGAGGAGTCCTAATGCAGCTAGAATAAACCTGTTTACAGCATGAAAGTAGCATTGAGAAGCCTGGAAAGGCAGCGTGTTTGTTGTAGGTAACAGTGTGATAAAAGAAGTTGTTCTAGGCATGCCTTAAGGACTGTTTGCAAGCCAGTCATAAAGTGAAGGAATGCATTGAAGAGATCTGCCTTATAGATCAGCTTATGTATATAGTTGGATGCTTGAAAGTGCTAACAGCAAAGATAAGCTCTTATGCGTTGATAATGCCTGTATTCTGTTTTGAGGACATTTGCTACAAGAGTTGCTATGTGCTAAGCCGCACACCATAGCACCATAGCAAGGGCTGCATAGGGCAGTTTAGGAAGTGTCGTAGATTCTTATGCCACAGCTTTCTTAGGTCTGTTTGGAGATTGTGAAGGAAGTTTAGAACTGCTCCAAGTACCCTCATCAGATCAGCCATTCATCACTGTCAAGGAAGTTTGGGGCTGCATATTGTGCCCTAACCAGAATTGCAGGAGCAACAAGCAAACAGAGGAATGTTGCAACAGTGTTATGTGGAGGGCCATTAGATTGATGATCTCCTAATAGGATATGCTACAACACTCCTAGTGAGTGTTTGAAGACTGTCAAGGCTGCATCTTAGAATAGTCATCATTAGCAGAATGATGGACTTACTGTTGCTATCATAAAATATCTGATTTCTGTATTTGTACTATCTTTCTCTCTCTGTTGAACTATTGAAGAATATAAGAAAATTTGATCAAGGGTTTCCCCATATTGGGGTTTGTCCATAGCTGGTGCCACATCTTGTGTCCTCTTGTCTTGGCTTGTCTTCTACTGTTTATGTTTATGTTCTATCTACATTTTACTATCATGATGTGATTCCTAATCTGGATATTGATATTGAACTTATAAGAAAATTGAAGTAAATTTCTCTTAAGCATAGAACATATCAAAAATTAACATGGTATCAGAGGTGAGGTGAAGATAAAGCTCAAGCAAGAGTGAAAGAGCAATCACTGAAGTCAGTTGGAAAGGACAAAAGGCTCAATGGGTTCCTCATCTCACTTCTCGACTGAAGACAAACTCCGTGAAAAGTCTGACTATCACGGACGGAAGATGTCTCTTGATCTAACATGGGAAGAAACAAGATGGTGGAGTAAGAAATTCCTTTACTAAGGCAACCCTACTGCATTCTCCGCTCATGCCAAAAGGAGAAATAATGCAGGGTCTAAAGGTCACTTCAAAGGAAAGCCCGAATCTAAGGGTGGAAGGAAGGGCAGATGTTTTGCTTGCAATCAGTTTGGCCACTAAGCGAGGGAGTGTCCAAATAGAAAGGACACATCACATGATGATGATCACAATCATTCCAGGGGCAACTTCAACAACAATGATCGAAGGAATGACAGGTAGAATGGCAAAGGAGAAAGGAATGCAGGTCATCAAAGAAATGGTCGACCCTCCAAGAAAGCAAGTAACTCCAGGTATGAAGAATCAAATGCTGTTAATAATAAGCAAATGGAGTATTATCTTATATCGTCCCTCTCCACTACCTCTCCTCTGGACACTTTGGGGAATTGACTTATTGATAGTGGTGCTTCAAGGCACTTCATCGGATACAAGGAAGCTCTCTCTAATATGATAGAGAAGAAAACAAACTTGGAGATTATTCTTGGAGACAATGCCACCTATCCTGTAAAGGGTGTAGGGAATGTTACCCTTCAATTGAATCAAGGTAACACGATTCATTTACAAGAATTTATATATGTGCCTAATCTCAAGAAGAACCTGGTGTCCATTTCAGCAATGGAAGACAAAGGTTACAAGGCGACATTCATCGATGGAAAGGTACGTGTTTGGACAAGGAATTGTAAAGATGCTTTTACACTTGGGTTCAGGATTGGCACTTTGTATCAAGTTGCAAGAAGTCCATTGGGGACCATGTCTTGTAACACATCTCTACAATCTGAACTTTGGCACCGAAGGTTTGCCCATCTTCATTACAAGGCCCTACCCGATATGAGACAAATGGTGACAGGGATGCTTGAATTCAAAGAAAAGCATGAAGGTATATGTCCAGGATGTACCGAGGGAAAACTTACAAGGGGACCATTCCCTCCAATTATAGCAAGATCATAGATGTGGAACAACCTAAGGGGTTTGAGGTTCATAATCAGAAATCTCATGAAGAAAGCTCTATATGGTTCGAAGCAAGCACCCCGTGTTTGGTGTGAGAGGATTAACAGTTATCTGATGAAGTTGGGATTCACTAGGAGTGAAGCCGATCCAAATCTTTGCTTTAAGGTTATGAATGATAGACCTATCATACTGGTACTTTATGTCGACGACCTCCTTCTGACAGGTGCAGACCCTCTCATTTACAAACATAAGAGGGAGTTGGATTCTGAATTTGAGATGAAAGACCTAGGACTAATGCACTACTTCCTCGGGTTGGAGGTCTGGCAAAAGCCAGGAGAAATTTTCCTATCTCAAAGAAAATATGTTGAGAAGATATTGGAAAGATTTGGGATGGTGAAATGCAAGCCTGTGACTACCTCGATGGAGCTTAACTTTAAGAAGTTATGCGATAGTATTGTCAACTCATTGCAGCATCGATGTTCTTGGTGAACTCCCGTCTGGATATATGTTTTGCAGTTAACACGTGGACCAATATATGGTTGATCCTCATCACACACATTGGATTGGAGCCAAGAATCTTCTGAGATATCTTCGGGGCAAAATCACTCATGGACTAAGACACACTGCCGAAGATGTGAGGCTGCATGGTTATTCTGATGTTGATTGGGCAAGTAGTGTGGTGGATGTTGATGAGGATAGAAACCATAGTACTACCGATGGACGCATCGTGTACTACCGTACTCCCTATGCTAGGATGACCTATATTGATCTGGGATCAATGGAACTGATTTCAGAGGAGTAAGAGTGGTATGAGACACTCTCTTTATTTGGAATTGATTTCGGATCAATAAGAGCGGTATGAGACACTCTGTTTATTTGGAACTGATTTCGGATCAGTAAGAGTGGTATGAAACACTCTTTATTTGGATCTGATTTCGGATCAGTAAGAGTGGTATGACACACTCTCTTTATTTGGAACTTATTTCAGATCATTAAGAGCGGTATGAGACAATCTTTTTATTTGGAACTGATTTCGATTCAGTAAGAGTGGTGTGAGACACTCTCCTTTATCTAGGACTAACTTCAGGTCAATAGAGAATGGTATGATACATTCTCAATCACTTCTTCTTCTTCATAGTTCAGCAGCACAGCGCAGAGCAGTGCATTGATGGCAGAGATAGTATCGACTGACAGATGGATTAGCAGATGGAGTTCTCCTTAGTTGAGGGAGTGTTAAATTGGAAACTAGGGCCAAACACCATGTGGGTCATCTTATTTATGGCAACAGATATTTTTCTTGGATTCCTCTCTTTGAGAGGTGTAGGATTGATCTAAAGATCATCCGATTCTGACATGTATTTATGGAGATATGAATTTATTTATATTATTTGACAATTTGTCAAGGTCGGCCAGCAACCAAATAAACCCCAGCTCAAACTCAACATTGCATTTAAATAGAAGAGGACTCAAGTCATTTGTTACACACACCTCTCATGATCTCTCTCCACTCTTTTGGGTTTGGTGGCAAGGAAGGTCAAGTGGGAGACCTAGCCGCAGTTGAAGAAGGTGCCCTAGCCGTTGTCCTAAAGGAGATCAAACCACAGTCATCGAGGAGACTTAGACGCAGTCAAGGGAGGTCCTATCCACTATCAAGAAGAGCTCCAATATGCAACCAAAAGAAGCCCTAATATATTGTCTAAAGAAGCCCTAATTCGTTGTCTAAAGGAGGCCCTAAATTGTAGTTAAGAGAGGCCTAATTCATAGCAAGAAGGAGGCCTAATACACAGCCTAGAAGGAGGCCTAATGCACAGTCTAGAGAGAGGCCTAAGACGCAACCAAGAGAGGCCTAAAGACGCAGTCACGAGAGGCTAGATCCACAGCAATTGAGAAGCCCTAATACGCAGTCAACAAGAGACCCTAAGCCGCAACAAGAGGAGCCCTAACACAGCTAGAATAAACATGTTGACAGCGTCAAAGTAGCATTGAGAAGCCTGGAAAGGCAGCGTGTTTGTTGTAGGTGACAATGTGATAGAGGATGTTGTTCTAGGCATGCCTTTAGGGTTGTTTGCAAGCCACGGTCATAGAGTGAAGGAATGTGTTGAAGAGATATGCAGTATAGATCAGCTTATGTATACAGTTGGATGCTTGAAAGTGTTCACAGCAAAGACAGGTTCTTATACGTTGATAATGTTTGTATATTGTTTTGAGGACATTTGCTACAGGAGTTGTTATGTGCTAGGCCACAAGCCATAGCACCATAGAAAGGGCTACAAAGGACAATTTAGGATGTGCCTCTGTTTCATAGCAAAGGGAGGACTTACTCTAGCATATGTCCCAGCTCTCTTAGGTCTGTTTGGAGATTGTGAAGTTTAGAACTAATTCAAGGGACCTCATCAGATCAGCCATTTATAACTGTCAAGGAAGTTTAGGGCTACATATTGTGCCCTAACCAAAATTGCAAGAGCAGCAAGCAAACAGAGGAATGTTGCAACAGTGTTATGTGGAGGGCCATTAGATTGATGATCTCCTAAAAGGATATGCTACAACACTCCTAGTGAGTGTTTGAACACTATCAGGGTTGCATCTTAAAGCAATCATCGTTAGCAGAATGATGGACTTACTATTGTTGTCATAAAATATCTAATTTGTATATTTGTACTATCTTTCTCTCTCTGTTGAACTATTGAAGAATATAAGAAGATTTGATCAAGGGTTTCCCCACATTGGGGTTTGTCCCTAGCTGGTGCCACATCTTGTGTCCTCTTGTATTGGCTTGTCTTCTACTGTTATGTTTATGTTCTATCTACATTTTACTATCATGCTGATGTGATTGCTAATTTGGATATTGATATTGAGCTTATAAGAAAATTGAAGTAAATTGCTCTTAAGCATAGAACATACCAAAAATTAACAAACTGCTACCAAAAACATAAGAACAAGAACACAAGATGTTGGCTCTTTGCCATGGCCAAAACCTCTCTTCTCTTGAGAGGAAAACCCTTTGATAAATTTCTCTTATTGAAGCTTCTTATTGATCAATGCCAAACCCTAGACCCTTGACAAGGATATCCTCCAAGCACAAGTCAAGTCCTTCGTCCTTTCTGCACTTTGTCCTCCTCCTTCCGGCACTTCCTCCTTCTGGCACTTTGTTCTTCTTTCAACTGTTGGTAGACCTTGTTGCACTTGCTCTAGAACAGGCACTTATTCTTGGTCTATGATGAGACTCCTTTCTTGTGATGGTCCCTTCCTTCCTCTTGACCAAATGAGCTTCTTCCTTGAGTTGTAGGTACAGACTTGGTATGACTGTCCTGTGGCGCTAATTCCTCGCATGTGTGAGAGGTTTACTTGATGTTATAGGCTCTTTCTCCTTCGCTTGAGTAGGACGCCTTGTAGGCCTATTTTAAGCCCAAATGATGAGAGATGTTTCCCTGTGAGTTGTTGCTGTCATAACCGCAGAGACAACCCTCATTTTCTCACATGTGTGGTTGTAATTAGCCCTAGAACAGAGTCCTCTTAGGCTCAGTTATGTACCCTTCTTCTTAGCTGCACTTGGAGACCTCTTTTTTTCACCTTTTTGTATCCCTTCTTCATCCTTGTTCTTGCTGATTTCAGAGATGAGTGTGTATCATGGCAAGAGGAGTGGACAGCCTCTATATATAGAGGATTGTCCCTCCTTTAGGCCGACTTGTCTTCTTTGCTTCAGATGGGTTCTTTTGATGATGCCTTTGCTTGGAGGTGTCTTCTTTGACTCTAATACAGAAGTATACCTAGTGTAACATGCCCTTAACGTCTTCAACATAATTCTTTTGACTCTCTGACTCACCTATAGCACTTTAACATGTGCTAGACCTATTTCAATGAGCAAGAAACTCATTGACATATATAATAAAAATAATATTTCTTTTCTTGAATAAATACAAATATTAAAAGTACATTTATGAAGACCGAACCTAGTTACATTTCCTTCAACATTCCCTCTTAACTAGGGAGGTATTCATACAACATTACAAGGTGTTTGGCTATGTTTCAATCTTGAAGAAATCACACAAGAGAAACCGTATTGGCAATCCATCTGTTATAGCATCATAATAACCAACATTCTTTCCACAGCAAGGCCTTGATTGATAGCTCTATCTCTCAATAGATCAGAGCACAATGTTGGCAAGACCAATGACTTGTAGACACCTTAGTCATTTTCTCTCAAGGTACATACCCACCTGGGTGTTCACTGAGTATGACCTTCTAGGACTATTCTTATCTTGGGTTCCCAACTCTCAAAGAATATAAGTCCTCTTGCCTACTCTTGTCTTGGATGCCCTACACATCTTCAAAGAGTATCGAATGCCGGATGATTGCCCAATCCTCCCATTCTTTTTTCCCAAGTGAAGACAAGAATGTTGTGTCTATCTCTTCCTCTCAATTGAGGAAGACATGCACAAGTATCCTCTGACAAGGTACTTGTCCAAGTTCCTTTGTAATTGGGAACTTGCTATAACTCCCTCTTAGCTAGGGACTCGTCCATTCATCAACAACTTCTTCTTCATGGGTCCTCCAGCTACTTGATCTCCTTCTTTCCTTTGATGTCATGAAGTCTTTGTTCAACCTTCTTCTTGGTAGGGACCCATCCATCGATCACTTTGCTTCCTGGCTTGTCATGTCATTGCTTCCTTCGTGGAAAGTGGCCTTCTTGACATATATTAGGTTCTCTTGTCATCTTGGCTACACCTTTGTCATCTTGTCTATGCTTTGGACTACTCTTCACATGGATGCTTCGTTGTACTTGTTTGTTCCCATGGAATAGAGTATTTCCTTTTGTTGACCTTCATTGCATTGTAGTTCATGCCTTTGAGCATGTCATTGGTGAAAGAGATTCTTTCATACTTGATCATGTCATAGAACTATTCCTGTGACTCAATAATATATATATGTTGACATGACTTCACTTTGATGCATAGTTACCTCATCTTGATTCTCCTTTGATCATCTTAGCTTCATTTGGTTGTCCTTGGTGTGGCCCTTCTTGCTTCACCTTAGCTTGCCCGTATATCATCCTTTTATTGAATCCCATGAATGGGACTCCCAATGAGACATCTGCTTTTGTTTATGAATCTTCTTTTGAAGATTTTATCAAAGGATCTTGAAGACCCTTACCCTACAAATGTTTTTTTCTTTTTTATGATAGAGGCCTTCTAAGATTCTTACTCATGATCATTTTTTCTCTTATAGTGGATGAGGTCCTATAATAGGTATGCTCCTTCTATATGAATATCTTGAGCTATATGTACACTATGCTCCTATATTCTAGAAGATATTTCTAACCATGCATTTTGTTCTATTTCTAAATGCTCCTACATGAGTATTTTGAACTGTATGTACATAAAGCTTCTAGATTCTAGAAGATGTTTCTAGTCATGTATTTTTATTCTATTCCTACATGCTCCTATATTACTCAAAACTTTGAAGTAGACTTAGTCATAGTAGAGATCCAAAGGATCTTCCTTCTTTTGCTTCTTGTCTTCTTCTTTCACCTCTTGAGTCATGTGAGTTTCTTCCCTTTCTCGTTTGTTGTTGTTGTCCCTCTTAAGTTTTGGACAATTCCTTTTGTAGTGTCCATATTCTTGGCATCCAAAGCATTGGATTGTGGCCAAATTTTCTCTTTTTTCTTGGCCATGGTTGCAAATGCTTACTCCTTTGATCCCACATCCTCTTTTGCTTTGAGTCTCTTTTCCTTTATCTTGCATAGAGCCCACATTTCACTTAGTGGGGTAGCTTCCTTCTTTGCATATATGCTTGATGTGAAGTTGCCCCAATCCTCCGATAGAGCATTGAGTACTACAGTTGTCATTTCCCTGTCAGACATGAGTTCCCCTAGCTCTTGAAGTTCATCCCTCATCTCAGAGATCTTCATGAAGTAGGGAGCTATTCCTTCCTTTGATATCTTCATTTTGTACAATTCATTTCATAGAGATATCACTTCTCCAATTGTGGTTACCAAGAATAGCTCTACTAGTTTATCATAGATTTCTTTTGACGTTTCAAGTTTGGAGACATAAGGAATGAGAGAGTCCTTGATAGATTCTATTAGAATCCTCTGAGCTCTTGTCTCATCCTTATTGTACTTGGCTAAGGCTTGAGTTTGTTCCTTAGAATGGATAGCGATATTCCCTTTGATGTGTTCTAGAAGTTCATTCTCCTTGAGAAGTAAATCAGTCCTCTTCTTCCATGTAAGAAAGTTATTGCTACCTACCATTCGTTGATTTCCTTGCAAAAAGACATTGATGTATATTCAGAAGGGGACATATACTTGATAGATTTTGAGATGTAGTGGACTTGCTTTCTCCTTGAAGACTTGATGGCTTTCCTTCCTTAGATCTTGATGTTTCTTTCTCCAAGTGGGCTTGCTTGATGATGAGATTTGCTTGATGGCTTGTAGATGATGTAGGTCCTTCTTGTAGGTGCCTTTATATAAGGCTCTTCTTCTTGCTTTATAGTCTTCCTTGATGAATGATAGATGGTAGACCTTCTTGTCCTTGAAGTGATTGAGACTTCTTGGGTTGATGCTTCAAACTTGTAGATGTTCTTGAGATTTTCTTCCTTGATGGGTCACCTTATGAGTGTTCTTGAGATGCCCTTTCCTTGATGTGTCACCTTAGCTTTGATACCATGTTGAAGAATCAAGGGAAATTAGGAGAAGTGTGATTATTTTTTACTTGATAACAGTTTGTGAAGTCTTTTTACAATCTGTCTTCTTAGCTTAATCTTCTTCCTCTTATTATTAATGCATGTGTTTGTACTTCATCAAACTACTACAAAAACATAAGAACAAGAACACAAGATGTCGGTTGTCTGCCAAGGCCAAAACCTCTCTTCTCTTGAGAGGAAAACCCTTCGGTAAATTTCTCTTATTGAACCTTCTTATTGATCAATGCCAAACCCTAGACCCTTGACAAGAATATCCTCCAAGCACAAGTCAAGTCACTCCTCCTTTCTACACTTCGTTTTCCTGGCACTTTGTCCTCCTCCTTCCGACACTTCGTTCCCTGACACTTCGTCCTCCTTCTTCCGACACTTCGTTCTTCTTTCAACTATTGGTAGACCTTGTTGCACTTGCTCTAGAAGAGGCACTTATTCTTGGTCTATGATGAGACTCCTTCCTTGTGATGATCTCTTCCTTCCTCTTGACCAAATGAGCTTCTTCCTTGAGGTGTAGGCATACACTTGGTATGATACTATGACTGTCCTGTAGCCCTAATTTCTCGCATGTGTGGGAGGTTTACTTGATGTTAAAGCCTCTTTCTCCTTCACTTGAGGTTCCTTCTTCGCTTGAGTAGGAGGCCTTGTAGGCTTAGTTTTAAGCCCAAACAATGAGAGACGTTTCACTGTGAGTTGTTGTTGTCATAACCGCAGAGACAATCCTCTTTTTCTTGCACGTGTGGCTATAATTAGCCCTAGAACAGTCCTCTTAGGCTCGGTTATGTACCCTTCTTCTTCGCTGCACTTGAAGACCTTTTTTCTTCACCTTTTCGTATCCCTTCTTTGTACTCTTTCTCGCCGATTTCAGAGATGAGTGTGTGTCATGGCAAGAGGAGTGGGCATCCTCTAATATAGAGGATTGTCCCTCCTTTAGGCTGACTTGCTGACTGTGGGCCGACTTGTCTTCTTTGCTTTGAATGGGTTCTTTTGATGGTGCCTTTGCTTGGAGGTGTCTTCTTTGACTCTAATACATAAGTATACCAAGTGTAACATGCCCTTAAGGTCTTCGACATAATTCTTTTGACACTTTGACTCACCTAGAGCACTTTAACATGTACTAGACCTATTTCAATGAGCAAGAAACTCATTGACATATAAAATAAAACTAATACTTCTTTTCTTGAATAAATACAAATATCAAGAGTACATTTATGAAGACCAAACGTAGTTACGTTTCCTTCAACAAAATTCATCTTGATAACCCATCAATTTTGCAAAAAGAAGTATAAATTTTTTGAAGTTGCTTTTGCTGCTGCCCTAATGCTACGCAAAGTTGTCTTTGAGGCCTCCTTAACAAAGAAAATTCAATGTCCATAGTCATAATTACTCTTGACTCCAAATCTCCCCAAAGGGTTAGGCACTGGTCCACCATAAGGTTATCACCTTAAACCTTATTTCTTCTCCTCCCTCTTCCTTTCTAGGCCTAGCCCATTAAGTCACCTTCAGCATCACTTATCTCAAAATCTAGTTATCCAAATACTTTGATTTTGGGTCCACAACTACATTGGAGTTTGCTCTAGAGGCCCTCCAAATTTCAAACAAATCCGACAATGGGATCTCAAAATATTGCAAGCCCTAACTCGGGGACCCTTCTTTGCCCTAGGTTTCCCTTGGCTAGAAACCTCACTGGGATCATTGCATTACCTTTCATTGAAAATTCCTTCCATGATCCCCTTCTCCCACCTAATTAGGTCAACCACAACATTGGTTTCTCAACCCCATTCCCTTGACCTAACCTCGGGTATGCTTGGTCCCGTGTGGTCCCACAACTTATTGAAGCCAACTTCACAAAGACCACTTGGAAACCAAGTTTCTTACAAGGATTTTAGGAGCTAAGAATCTTCTTGACAAGTCATCTAATCAAACCCTAGCCCCTAAAATTCCCTTAAGCACTTCCTAGAGAGCCTTTCATCATGCTTTCAAGGCAAACAAGCCTTATATCTAAGTCTCTCTTGTGAATAGGCTTTTAGGATCACCTCTCATCCTATCATTGATCAATTCACCTTCGTGATCCATATTATAACGGGTCTTCTCCCATCAGTGAAAGTCCATAAAGAGTAGTGAGCCTTAGTCGAGGTGACAATGGGCTATTGCTCTATTATTGTCCTTGACCTAATGATAGCCCTTCAAGGATCCCCTTTTAGGACCCTTTCTAGTTTGTGCGGTAACAAGCAGCATGCATACAACAAGTGCATGCACTCATCTACTCAAGCTCACCATTCGAAACATGCTTTCGGTAGCTGTAGAAAGATCCCTTAGACATGGTCCTTGGGAAGGATGAAGATTCCAACGAACGAAGTGATGAGGACAAAGCGTGCAAGTTTATTCAACGAATCCAAATGATTCATCAAACAGGGCAAGAACACTTGGAGAAAATTCAGGCTCGATACAAGGCTCAACACGACAAACACCGAGTTGATCACCAGTTTGATGTTGGAGAGAGAGTATGGTTCCATATTAGCAAGGATGGAATGAAGGGGGAAGGCAACAAATTGAGACCAATTCGATATGGTCTTTTCACCATCATGGAGAAGATTGGGGACAATTCTTTTTTCCTTTACTTGCCAACATATATGCAAATGTATTCCATGGTGAAAGTTGAAATTTGAAGCTCTATGAACCTCCTATGATCATGGATACAGAGGAGATTGGACAGGTACCTTCAATAGAAGATTTTGCACCAGAGCACTTGGACAAACTACCTGAAGACATCATTCTTGACAGGAGGACCAAGACTTCACTACAAGGAGACATGAAGTACCTTTGTGTTGGTTTCAAAGGGATGCATCCAAGTAAGGCCCGTTGGATTGAAAAGGAGAAAGTAAGGGAGCAATTACCTCACTTATCACTTCATTGACAAGGCTTTTAGAGGCTCAAACGCTCCTTAGTAGGGAGGATCCCAAAGGATCCTCGAAACTCAGCAAAACTTATCTCAAATAGAAGAGCTTGTCATTATGAATCCAACAATGCAAAGGACACCTAAATTTGACACCGTATGTGAAAGTTATAGCTCGTTGAAGTTTTCGCCAAATAGTACAAATTTTGCAAGTGTGTTTACCATGTGGCACTCCCACAAGTTGCCACATGGCAATGTGGACACCATAAAAATGGAATATTCCAAGCCAACCCAAAGCCTACACGTGGCGGGCTCAAACTAGACAAATGAAGCCCAATCCAAGGGTAACACTTGGCCCAATCATAGGGCGCCATGTGGCACCCTGTGACTAACCAGTTGGGCCTAGACCAAGCCAACTGTAGCGGGCAACTTCGGCCAAATCTTTAATTAGTTTGGCGGGGGTTGTGTCAAATTCAGCGAAGTCAGCCAATTCTAGAAGAATGACTAACTTAAACAGCGACGGAATTAGGTGGTCCGCAAAATTTTCCGTCAGATGAATGGTGAGGCCATTTTGTTTTTTTCCAAATATAATACAAACAACGAGGAGTCCAAGAGTCAAACCCGTGACCACCCTGACGCCAAAGGCCCCACTTGCCTATGGTGATAGTTGACGCTAACCGCCACGCTGTTTATAATGCTTGGTGATTTTGCATTTAAAGGCTTAATTCGACGTCGATGGTTGGAGAGTGGAACAGCCCGTAAGCTAGCCACAGAACCAACCCGCAAAACCGAGATCGGCAGTAACTGCGCACACTACACCCTGGAGTCGAGATTTTGTTAGGGAATATTCTGCTAGGGAATATTCCAAAAATATTCTACAAGAGAATCTATGAGGAATCTTTTAGATTCCCTAGAGGCTCGAGAGTCATAGTGACAGAAAGTGATCAATTGTATAGACAAATTTCATGATTTTTCGCCAAGAATCTGATGGTCATATAATTTTCTGATCTGAGCAACCCATTTTCAGGTCATCCCAAGATATGGAGGTATAAGATGTATTTTTCCATGTAATCATTTCCTTTTTTTTTGAGATTAATGAAGAGGCCTCCCCACTATTGAAGCAGGGCTCAGAGACATAGTCCACATTAGACTAACTCGATTATCAAACTCTTTGTTTTATTTGTCTTAGTTTTCCTTTATTTTTCCTCTTCTTTGAAGTGTATGCATATGTGGTTTTTCATGCTCTTTTACATGCAATTTTGAATACATTAAAGAAGTAAAGATCTTGGATCACCTAAATGCAAGATGTCCAGCCCAAAGAAGGTTGTTGGAAAATTCAACAATACAAATCATGTTGATAAGAAAACCCTACAAATGCACATAAATCCTAGAAATATAACTATTCTATGGTTGAAAATAAATTTTTTGTTGTTATAAACCATAATGTAACCCTAAAACATAACATAAAAAGTAAAATTTGGATTTTATGATTTGGATAAAGGCTAGTGCCTATTTACCTTTGGAGCATATGGAGTCAACCAAGGAACCCCTTGGGAGAGAGTAAGAGGATCTCCACTGATGCCTAGATCTTTCCACTAATAAACCTGGAAGATCTACCTAGTAACTTACAAAATCCAAGACATTCAAGGGAAGTTTCTCCACTAGAAAATTTCCTTGGGTTTATAAATCCTATCTCCACTAGACAACAGCAATTACACTTTAATTATCCATAGCAAATATAGGAAAATTAGAAAGACCACTTATAAAATAAAGATCATCCAATAGACTCTAGCCATGAACATCCATAGAAGATGCAAGATCATCCACTAAAATCATCTCCACAAGAAGTCGCTTTAGTCATCCTTCTATATCCCTTTTCATGATGAGAAAAGTAGAAAGGTAGTGGCATAACTCCACAGGAACAACAATTCACATGTGAGGTGTGCTTCTATTTATATGAGAGATCTAGCACTTCCTCATCCACCAAAAGCCCTAAAACATAAAATAATGTCTTCATCGCTCATAACCCTAGGGATAAGGAAACAATACATAAAATAATCTATGATACTCAAGTGGGTAGGTCGTATTATCGTAAGACCCCCATTGATGCATCATAAATGAGAAATAACACTCAAAATGCAAGTTGTCCTCATCATAAATATACTACAATGCGACATCAGTGGCATAAATGCTCATCAAAAAGTCAATGGTTCACTCAAAGTTGCAAGTCAAAGCTCAAAAAGTGATATGTTGCCTCCAATAGTCACAACATTTCATCTCCAAGGATCACATCAAGTTCAAAAGGTGTGACACCATGCCCAAGGGGTGTGAAATCATCATGTAGAAGGCCATGTCTATTATTAAGGTGCCACGTTAAGGTATAGGTGCAACATCCCATCTCCAATAACTGAAGAGGTATCTCATGAGGGGTGCCATGTCATCAATAAGCCCTATATTCATCATAGAAGGCCCAACATCCATCATCAAGGGTACAATGCTTATCATCAAAGATGGAGCATCTCAACAAAATATTTTGTCACCTCAAGGCCCCAACACCCTCCAAAGGGTGTGCAACATTTCCAATGAAGAGTTAAATGGGTCATCAATGACCAACAAAGCGCTATGTTTGTGAAAACATCGTCAAGTAGGAGCTACAGGAATCAAGTGAGACCAACTAACATGCATACAACCAATTGTGACATAAAGAGTGAGTCATGTTTAATGTAGTAGATCACCTAAATCACATGACATAAGGACACGAGATACAAAGCACACAAAACACAATTATCTAGCACGTGACCTAATCACCCCTCAGAACATGACACAAAATTCACATTATATATTATATATTAAAAAATATAACAGATTAGTGAATTACACATAAACTATGAAATATATAAAACACAGTGTTCCACGGGGATGTGTCCCCTAGGGTTGGGTGCATGCAACTCTTGTAGTCCACGCAGCTAGGATGGGGGGTGCTTGGGGAAACGCATCCCACTTTTGGGGAGACGCGGGGGGCATTTCCCCAGTGTGGCAGACAAGACTCCCCAAAAAGGGTGCTTCTAGACACCCCCCTCAAAAAGGGCTAGTCGTCCCCGCTTAATTTTGCTTGAAAACAATACTTAATGAGGGAGGAAGCTTAATATTCAACCCTAGGGCCCTACTAATGCTATGTAGTTAATGGTAATGTTAAATTCTTGAAATGAAAGAAGCATTCTCCTTTATCTTTCATTTTCATCCATTTACTTAAATTTTTAACATTACCATGAAATGACTTAGGATGTTTGAGAGTGGTTCTAACCTCATCAGACTTCATATGGAGAAAATAGAATTCCATATCCCATTCAAAATTCAACAAACTTAAAGACTTTTCATGATTTCAGGATTTGGGGGGATTGCAATGTTTCTATTGGATTCTATCAAGTATGAAGGTCTCAAACTAGCATTTAATCAAGAGAACCAAGCCCATAATCACTCGTTTTGAGGGGGGGCATTGTTGGAAAATGTAGCTAGGTTTGGTCTTCATTAACATGTTTGAGTCATCGTATAATATACTTGTCAAACGATTAAAGAAAAGAATTTTTATTATGGTAATAATGACTTATTAAAGCACAGGTTTCATGCTTGGGTCATCATTATATTAGTCAAAGTCCCCGTTGTGGACTTAGAGGATTAATATTGAGTCTATAGAGTCATAGTACATTTAAAGAGACCCTTCTTGGGCTTTTGAATCATGTAAAAAGTTTACTATTGAGTCAAATATAATTTATGTAACCACCACACCAAGTTGGCCTAAGGACACCAATTCGACCTCACTTGGAGCCTATATAGTATAAATAGAAGGAATTTGAATTCATTTGGCAAATCCCATCTCAAGCTAGTTCGATATCTCTAAGGAAGCTGCAGAAGTGCAAAGTGGGTAAAAGAAGTCTAAAGGACGTGTGAGTTGGGTCAAGTCTAAGGAGAAGAAGAAAATCGAAGTTTTGGAGCTACTCTCAATGTTTTGTGCCCTAGTTTGGGAGATCGAAGTCTTCCAAGTGTTGTTGCTGCCAGTTGTTGTCTAATGTCGTAAGTAGCTTCATAGTCGAAGTTGCTGGGGTGGAAGTGTTGTTGCAAAGGGGTCAAAGATCTAGAAGGTTGACTTGGTGTGGAGGGAAGGTTTGGTCTTTGTCTAGGTTGAAGAGACTCAAAGAATACTATTGAAGGAAGAGAATTTTTAAATATGTTTTCCCATTGAGGGAGGTTTTGCCTTGGCATAGTGCCTACATCTTGTGTCTTGTGTTTTGTGATCTTCATACACACATCATATGGTAATTGCTTGATGAAAGATAAGACAATACAGAAGTAAAAGAAGCCAACATAACTCACAAGTAATTATCAAGAAAGAGGAATCAAACCCTAATCTACTTGTATTGATTTCTCAACATGGTATCAGAGCTAAGATCACGAAAAGTTGAAGGTCACTTAATTGGCATGGATTCTCCCTCTTTGATAAACTACATTAAGATGGGTATTATTAATTTTAGATAACAATGGTATGTTTTATGCTTTAGCACAATTTACTTCAATGTTCCTTATCAACGCAATGACAATTTCCAATTATTTCCAGTAGCAATCACATTAGCTTAAACACATTGATAGTAAATGCAGATAGAACATAAAAACATGTGCAGAAGATAAGCCAAGGCAAGAGGACACAAGATTTGGCAGATGCCACATATTAAAAAAAAAACAATGTGGGGAAAACAGATCAAATCTTCTTATTATTATTCAATAGTTCAACAGAGAGAGAGAGAGTACAAATATTAAATTTGCTTTCCCAAAACAACCCTGTCAAAATCAGCAGTCAACAACAGTCAATTGCAGCCCTAACCAGCAACTCAACGCTGCTCAAAGCAGCAAGAAAATGTCCTCCAAGCTGCTCGGTCAGCAACAGTCCAATTCGGCCGTCAAGGAGAGTCAAAGTCAGCCCAAAACAATTTGGTCAAACCCAGTCAAAGGAGAAAGAAACACTGTTGTAATTTTTGCGGTCAAATCTGAAGTTAATGTTACCAAACTCCTTGATTTCTGTGCCAATAAATGTGGCCTCCAAATTTTCCCTGAAAACTGAATTCAACAAAGCGCAAATGAGCCTTGGTCAACGCTGGTCTATTTTCCTGAAATTTAGTATGTTCTGTCCCAAAAGAATTTGACCTCCTGCCACACGTGCGAAGAACAGAGAGGTTGTCTCCAAGTTGTACGAACCAATCAAGAGAGGAGAGAGATGTGTGATGTGATAAGTGATGCCCAAATGAGGAGAGAGGTTACTCCTATTTATACAATTTGTTGAAGGTGTGGAGACACATCTACTGGGCTTTATTTCACTGAGGCCGACTCGACAATTTGTGCATGAGAGAGAATAAATTCAAAATTCCACTTCTGCTTGTAAGAATGGGATGATCTTTATATCAAAATTGGACCCCTCGAAAAGAGGAATCCAATGCAATAATAATCTCTATCATATGAGTTGTCCTAAGGTGGAATTTGGCCCTAGTTTCCAATTTTAACACTCCCTCCCAACTAGGGAGAATTCCACCTATCAATCCATTTGTCATCATCATGCCATCTTGTCATCATGTACCATCTCTGTCATCACTGCTCTGCTTTGTTGAACCATGAAGTAATAATGATGAAGAAATGATCAACAGTGAGTCATAAGATCATACCACTCTCCACTGACAAAAGACAGTCCTTGATCCCAGATAAAGTTGTTGAACAACATGCATCCTAGCCATAGGGAGTACGACAGTACATGATGCATCCATCAGTAGTGTTATGGTCCCTAACCATCTTTTCCCAACTCATTGGCCAAATGAGAGGCACTTGCCATGAGTCCCGGACTGCATGGGTAGGATGTGTGCTGGGGCATCGGCAGGAGAAGGTGAACCACTCATCCTGCTCATATGCCATAAGAGAAGGTGAACCACTCATCCTATGCATATGCCAATCGTAGGGTAAGGTGAACCACTCACCCTACCTACATGTGTCTGCAATGGTAGGGGAAGGCAAACCACTCACCCTACACACATGTCAACCATCATGAGGAATCACAGGGGAAGATGAACCACTTACCCTGTATCTAGCACACCATTAGGGGAAGGTGAGCCACTCACCCTATGGTCACTCATAGCTTCAAGAAGTACCCCAAGCCACCAAGAGCTCCCAGAGCTCAATGTCCAAATCATACGGGACCCTCATAAGACAGTCGTTCCACGAGTCCAAGTCTCTCTCGGAAGGTTAAGAATTTGACCTTCCCCAAAGGCTTCGTGAGAATGTATGCGACCTGCTCATATGTTCTAATGTGTTGGAGCCTTATTGCTCCTCGTTGTACTAGATCCCGAATAAAGTGGTACATGATATCAATGTGCTTGGAGCAGTCGTGGAACACAGGATTCTCTGATAGGCGAATCCCACTCTAGTTGTTACGGAAGATCATGGTGGTATCCAACACATGCTCAAATAGCTCACTAAAGAGCTTCCTCAACCAAACAGCTTCACAATAGGCCATACTTGCAACAATGTATTCGACCTCGGCGGTGCTTAAAGCAACTGATTTCTACTTCCTGCTCATCCAAGATATTGAAGCAAACCCCAAAGAGAACCAACACCCAGACGTGCTCTTACGATCCACCACATTGCTAGCCCAGTCAACATCTGAATATCCACGTAGCCTTAAGTTCCCGGCAGTGTATCTCAGTCCATAGTGGATTGTGCCCCGAAGATATCTCAAGAGATTCTTAGCAATAATCCAATGAATGTGATGAGGCTCAACCATAAATTGACTCAATGTGTTCACAGCGAAGCATATGTTAAGACAAGAGTTGACAAAGAACATCAGGGCCCCCACAACTTGACAATACGCGTAAGTGTTTGCTAATTCAAGCCCAGCAACACTTCCACATAGCTTCTTGAAGTTGAGTTCCATCGGAGTAGATACGGACTTGAAGTCCACCATCCCACATCTCTCAAGTAGCTTCACAATGTATTTTCCTTGAGAAAGGAAAATCTCACCTGGCTTTTGCCAGACCTCTAGCCCTAGCAAGTGGTGCATTAATGATCTGAGGTATGCATTTTGATTATTGAATTGCCTACAGTATGAGGTAATGCAGCATGCAAGTTGGACATGACAGAGGAGCAATACTAAAGTTGTAAATAACCAAGGTCTGAATCTTGTTGAATTGGGTAATTGTCCATAGTATGGGAGCCCAGGGAGGTTTTTATTTTATTTTTTTATTCTAAAGGGTGGTAGGGTGGTGTTAGGCAAGGAAGTTGTAGCTTCCTTCAGGTGGTTGTCACCTCCTTCTAGTGGATACTGGTAAACTAGGGGTTGTAGCTCCTTACAGTAGTGACTGGTAAATATCTTGGGGTTGTAGCCCTTCCAGTTCTAGTTGGTAAATCGGAAGTTGTAGCTTCCCTTGTAATATAAATATGGTTCATATATATCTTTTTTTCCTTCAATGTGATGTTATTGGTTAATGGTTTTGATACAAAATTGTAATAAAAAGTGAAATACTGATTAACCCCCCTTAGTATTTCCAACAAATCATATAGAAAATTAGGCCGAAAAATGGGTACAAATCTCTAGCTCAGGGGGATATAAAGAGCCATAAGTATGGCAGTGGGAAAAGCTTTGAAGTTCAAATAGCTAGTAAAAGCAAAAAGCTTCATATGGCTCCTGTTGAACAACATGGTGCTTATTTGGGATATTCTCCAAAAGAGAAGTTTTGAAGGGCTTAGCAGATATTGCCTATTTAAGAT
This sequence comes from Pinus taeda, assembly GCA_000404065.3. Lineage (NCBI taxonomy): Eukaryota > Viridiplantae > Streptophyta > Pinopsida > Pinales > Pinaceae > Pinus > Pinus taeda. Next base: position 57,493 of record APFE031634133.1, read on the forward strand.
AGAATTTGAAACAAACTCCTACTTGACCTTGTCTTGTAAATACACAAAATAGGTATGGTTGGAAGCACCCAAAGTCAAGCGGTTGAAAAACACATGGAATTGTAACACCCCTAGAATATAAATAGTGTGTATATGCATAACTAAGCAGGTGAGCCAGGGACATTTTATGAGGGCCGCAGCACCCATGTATGTGTATATACTATATATGTGTAATGGTGCTATTATTCCCAGACGCACATATTTTATATTTTGAGGCTAGAAGGCCTACCGATGTAACTATGTTGCACATTAATAAAAATCAACTGGATGCAGACCTAAGAAGACGTAAACGAGAATGGGGGGATGAGACTCCACGGATGAGTGAGTTAAAAGGGCTTATATGATTTAATAATCATAAAACGTTCCCATGAATATAACATAAGTCCATTTAAGGTTTGGTAAAAAACATTACAAGTGGCAAGAGGAGGGCATGCACATAAAAATGAGTGTGTTAGCCCTGTAAAAGGGGGAATGACAGATTCTTGTGTGGGGAGGAGTATAGATGACTCCTGCAAAATATTCCTAGAACACGACCATGGAAGCATGGATATTATTGTGAAAATGGAGGCTTGGAAGCCTTGTAAAGGTAGTGGAACTCTTGGAAGCTACGAGACTACTTATTGGAGGCTATCAGGCTTGGTACCTTGGTTGTGTGACACCTCAAAGAGTACCTACAAGGCCTGTGAGGGAAGTGGAACTCATGGAAGCCACAAGGCTATTGTTTGGAGGCTATCAGGCTTGGTAGTTAGGCTATGTGATGCCTAGAAAGCTAAGTCACATGACACAAGGACACAAGACATGGAGGACACATAAATACAAGTATTCGACATGAGACACAACGACCCCTGAAACGGGACACGAGGGACACATTTTATATATAGATATATATATATATGATACTAAAATATAGTTCCTGATTCATATTAAGTTACTAAAAAATAGTATTAGTTTATTAATTTACTACATCAATGATGTCCATTGCTCACTGTTCAATATTCATTCTTGAATCTTCATGTTATTAACTTATTAAACAGACTGAGAACTAAATCAAGGATCTCAACAAGGGCATTCTGCATATAGCACATGTGACATCAAACACTAATATTTTCTTTCTTGGTAGTTCTAGCTCTTCTAGCTCTCTCGTTGACTAGTATATGAATCTAACTTACTTAAATATATGCATGCTTTCTTCATTGGCAAAAGTTAGAGATATGTAGGGAGCCGAAAAATGTTTTGAAGAGTGGGAATTCAATGGCCTAAGTTATGATATCAGAGTGCCCAATATATTAATTGATGCCTTTATCACAAAAGGAATGATTGAAAAGACAGGCCACAAAGTCTTTTCTTGAGCATGTTTTAGAAAAAGAAGGAAAACGAATTTTCAAAACATTGGAAATGTTTGTGGATCGATATTTAGAGAACAAGCAAATGAATCGAGCTATAGAGACCATGAAGAAAGCTATTTCATAAGTTAAAAATCGTGAATGACAGTTGACACGTGGAAAGGCACTTGAATACATTGATACAAATTATATAGATATGGGTGTATGGAATACAAGAAAATGCTAACCTGCACCCCAAATTTGAGCTCCAAATTACGAGCTCCAAACGATGAACACTATTCTCCAGGACCCAAGTCGATGTGAAGTTGACAGTTGGGAAATGTTGAAGGAACTTCTAGTACAACACAACAACGACTCCAGTGAGCAAACAATGACCAAGTTCCAACATGATAGCAACTCCAGGGACCCCAACGAGTTCTGACGATGAAAAATGACCGAAAAAACCAAAAAAATGAACCATGCACGAGCTTCTTAAGTGACTTTTCATGGGACACGTGTCCTAAGAGGCCAAAACGTGAGGACACGTTTTCAGCATGTCGAAAAGGCGTGTCGTGATTGGAGGACACGATAAAAACCATTTTGGACACATTTTATGTCATATTTCATGTCCGGCACGTTAAATACGCGACACGTAACCCTGAGGGACATGTCCTATGACTTAGCTAGAAAGGTACCTGGAAGGCCTGTGAGGGTAGTGGAACTCTTGGAATCGATAAGACTGCTGATTGGAAGTTGTTGGGCTTGGTACCTTGGTTTTGTGATGCTTAGAAGGGTCCCTAGAAGGCTTGCGAGGGCGGAGGAACTCCTGGACACCACAAGACTGTTGGTTGGAGGTCATCGGGCTTGGTACCTAGGTCGGTAATTGTTGATATTGGGTATGTACCAAGGTTTTTGGAAAGCTGATGTTGATGCCCGATGGAATCAAAGCCCCAACTCGGAGGTGACCCGCTATTAAAGGAATAACAGTGTGGTCTATGGCTGAGTGGAACATCAAAGACCTCAAGCGAGGTGCACTATTTAAAAGACAAGCAATTGTCTTTTTTATTGTATTATATTTGCGCTTCAATGTTTATCTTTATATATATTTATGTTGTGAAATGTATTTCTATGTTAACATGAGAGTAATTATACTAGATATGTTTCTGCCTGTGCTGTACATATGAGCTTGCATTTAGATATGCATTGCATTATGCTGGAAAATGCCAGAAGAAAAAGGGGAAAAAAAGGATTTTGCACGTCACAGGATGCGAGGGGTTTCTAGCATGAATTTGGGCCTCACAAGTGGCAGGAATAAGCTGGCAGTGGCCAGGGTATGTTACAGGAATGGCACTTCAATCGATGAGGCTGTTAAAGCATGCAGCCCAAACACTGAAACTTCAAGCTTCAAAGCCCTCCCTATTTAGTATTGCCTGGGGGGTTTGGTTAAATAATCACTCCATACTGTTTGACGATAACGATATCATCCCTCTGCAATGTGTTATGCAATGTCTGAACATCCTCTCGGCTTTCCTTAGCAAACCACTTTCCACTCCCATTAAACAATAAACAAGCATGTGCCTTGGGCTTTCTTTGATGGAGCCTTTCAAGGTAATGCCATGAGGGAAGGAGCTGGAGCTGTTCTACATCTATTTTTGTGAATTATTGGCCCTCAAGCTCAATATATGTTTGGCTCAGGAAAAAAGCATGTCCCACCTTCAAATTTACAATGACTCTCCGTTGGTTATACAATGCATGAATGGTGTATTCAATTTGCAATTTTTCACTTTACTACCATTAATCGAAGACATCAAGCGCAGTATTACAGCTTTCTCTCATATCATTTCTGAGCATGCATACAGAACCAGGAAGAAAGTAGCTGATTGATTATCCACACATGCATTGGCATTGGAAAATGGGACTTGTAAAATCACAAAATATCTCCAAGAACATTCCACAAAATATCTTTATAAACCCTTGCTTTACGCTGATGTAATTCTGTTTATTTCCCCCTTCTTTACTTCTCCCTAAGACTACAGTTATTGATGTGCTCAGTTATAGAGGGACTGAACATGGTCATATTTATCTGTTTGTAAATGACTAATTATGGATAAAAACAGAGCTCTGCTTTTCTAAATTTTCCATGGCCATCTTTTATTATACCTTGGTGGAGACTATTAGATCAGTCGTGTACAAACTGACTAATCATATCATCTGGAATGCACATTGGCATCTACTTTTTGTAATTTGTTTATCTATATATATATATATATATATATATATATATATATATATATATAATATATATATATAATATATATATATATATATATTATTAACTATTTTCCTTGGAAAAAAAGTATATGTTGAGTGATCACATACATAAAAAGACATTTTCCCCTTGAATATGAATAATAATATTAGTATATGTACTTTATGTTTGTTGCACATACTAACCAGTAAAACACGAAGGAAATGACTGTTGGAATTATATTTTTATATATAAATAGGGCAATGGTTTTTAACACAGCATGTTATGTGTATACCTTTTACTGAAAGGAATACTTACAAGTTCCAACCCAAAATGTGAACTCACCTTGAAGTTTGTGACCAATTAGAAATGAGTAAGTCGGTTCACACAAGGAATTGGAGAAGCAAGAGAAAGCAACATTACATATAAGAAAGGACCTTAGGATCAAAGCAAGAGATTCTTCCTAGTTTTCCCCGTGTCCACTTATATCTGTTCTTTCATATCTTCAAAACAATATTCTGCATTGACCTCTACCTCTGGAATAATGTCAATTATTTTATTTTTATACTTTGCCTTTCAAAGAGGTTCCACTCCATTCCCAAAAGAATGGCATGGAATCTGGATGCATCATTACTAATAATTTACTAAATATAGAACTGAATACATACAGACAACATGATGTGAATCCCCGACAAATGAATCAAAGATTTTAGCACACATAAACATACCACAGTAAGTAATGCTTCAAGTGCTCTGAGAGCACTTATTTGCACTGGAATTGACACCACAGCATGATTTGAAGCCAACTCTCTTTCCAACCCACTGGATGCAGGATAGCCTCCTGATAGCCCACTGACGTGTTTCCTCTTTCGTGTGGTACTCAATTGCACCAAGTCACCACCACCTGTTGTGCTGGACTTTGGTTGCCCAGTTATATTTGTAGAGTTTAAACTAGCACCACAATTTGAACCCTTCAAATCAGCTACCGCATTGTAGATGACAGCTGGTGCAAGATATGAAGCCATTCCTGTTCACTAGATGCAAATGAGCACTGTTAGAATGATACCTTAAACTCTGAATAGAACATAGCCAGCTGAAACTCATCAAAAACACACGGGTATTATAATGCTAACATCAATCGGCCCCAATATAATGATTTTCTACAGATAAACTATTCCGATGTGATTTTGGCCCAACATGGGAAAATGCATCGCTGCTATTAGAATGATGTACCTTACTTCAACAGACTAAAATTTCAACCAAAGAAACAAAAATCCAACTAAAAATACATTCATATAAGAAAATTTATCACTGATATTAGAACTAGCATAGATCCATCCTAACTCCAGATCTACCAAGCCCCAAGAGGTATCAAATCTCTCAAGATGCAAACCTCTTTTTGAGAGCAAAACTTGAGGAAAGGTTTACACCTCGAGAGATTTGATTCCTCCCAGCTATTGGTAGATTTGGAATTAAGATGGATCTATATACTAGTTTTGAGCAAAACACTAATAAAATATTTAACTATAAGAAAATTTTATTTTCACTTGTTTTATATAATATATAAATAATCCACATTGAAATATTTGATTTATGATTTACATTCTCCAAATTAAAGTGTAGTCAGAAGTAGAAAACATATATCCGCGGGCTATAATCTCTCTCTATACATACATTGAACTATTTTTGTTCTTAATATTTTTTTAAATATTACATGTCTGTCCATATATAGACACACATTGAATTATTTTTGTTATTGAGATTTTTTAAAATGTTCCATGTCAAATCCGTATTAAGCATTGAAGGAATTACAAATCTCCCTCATACCTTGAATTAATGAAATATTTGATTGATGACCCACATTTATTTCTTTTTGTTATTAATGTTTTTTAAATATTATATATCAACTGCATATTGATAATAGAATAAATTACACATCTCCTTCACAATGGAAAGTGAAAATATAAGAAAAATGTTTTTGACTTAAATTACTTTATTTTTCTCTATATAAAGTCAATATAAAAATATATTATTCAATATACACAATAAAATATTTTATTCATGAGTGACACTAATGTTTTGTTATTAATATATTTTTGTTTTAAATATTACAAGCCAATTCAACATAGAATGAATTACACATCATGTAACATCAAAAATATTATTTTTAAATGTTGTCTATCAACCTATATTTAGTAGTGAAAGAATTACATCTCTCTCAGACTAAAATAATTTATTTATTTTTACTTTCAATTACTTCATCTCTATATAAAGTTGATGTAAAATTAAGTTGGAAATTGAAGTAATTCATTTATGGTCGACATTATTTTTTCTTTTCTGTTAATGTAAGTATTATTTTATTATTTTTAAATGTAATATTGCATGACAACATCTACCTCATACTGGGCTGTAGAGCACCTCTCGGCGCAATCATGTATCTTACTTTTCAATAGATTAGAGTTTTCAATCAATGAAACCAAAATACAACTAAAACATACTGTCACATAAAGCTTGGCTCAAACTAGAACCTTTTCATCACTAATATTAGAATCATGTATCTTACATTTCAATAGATTATATTCATCGATCAAAGAAACCAAAATACAACTAAAACATACAGTCACATAAAGCTTGGCTCAAACTAGAACCTCTTCATGGCTGATATTAGAATCATGTATCTTACATTTCAATAGATTAGATCTCTCGATCAAAGAAACCAAAATACAGCTAAAACATACTTTCACATAAAGCTTTGCTCAAACTAGAACCTCCTGTTTGTAGCGAATGAATGATTTATAGGCATAGACAAATGGAGCTGGATGTTACACATGCCAGACAATCAAGAAAACATGACCCAGTTTTAGGGCAGTTTCTTGAGATCTATGTTTATTTTTTCCACGATACCATAAAACAAAAGCTGAAATCAGACCATGTCCAATCCTTACAAATCCATACCTAGTTTACTAAATTTTAGTCTAGAACAAATGTTGCCTAGATCAGATTCTCTCTACTCAGAGAACTAGATGAGATGAAACATCTAGCATCACTAATCTGCATTTTGAAATTTGTTGCTGACATCTGTCTTGCATGATCTAGGATTATGTGAAAGAAAAAACCATTATCGCATAAATAAACATTGGAAAGTATTAACGCAAAAAGGAGAAGAAAACACTACAACCACAACATGCTTTAGAGCAAGTGATCTATCATATAACTGTTCCAATTAACTGTCAAGAATGGAATTATGAAAGATAACAAAAAACAGAGTGAATACCATTACAATTAAAACCACAAACTCACCAACTCCCATTGAAATAAGTAGGGTCCGTGCATTAGAATATAGCTTGATCCGCAGTGCCGGTGAAGCACACCGTCTGAAATATTCTGTCAAAAGTCTAACAATATTTGCTGCACGAGGTAGCAATTGACTGCACAGGATAAAGTTTAAACAAATTGCTGTCAATCAAAATAGATACTGCTATTTTGTGGCTTCCAAAATACAATGACATGTTAAGTCAAGACTCAAAATAATAAATAAACTAAGAAAATAAACTCTAAATCTTACAATTCTTCATTTAAATTGAGTTATAACAAAATATAATACTAAGGTGCAACATACAAAGGAAAACAGAACTGAATAGCCAACTGTTATTGCAGCTACATAATCAATCAATGATATGTACAACTTGAACGCAAACACAACAAATACACCGAACTCCATATTAATGTTACATTTATCATCACCGGGGGTCCGAAATTTAAATTATCGGGAAACTTGAAAAAAGATACAAAAATAATCATTTTTTCCAAATTTTTATTCTTGTAAAGCGACAACAGCATCAAGCAAACACATTGGCACACAAATATTAAAATAAAACAACAATATAAAATGTATAAGATATCAAGCAGTACATCAATCATTGATAGTAGATACTGAAATATGATCATTTTTTATCCTTTTAAAGCAAACATCAACATCAAACGAACACATTGTCACACAAATATGAAAATAAAACTACAATATAAAATGTGTAAGATATAGATACTGACATCTGAAATATTATATTTGTCATTTTATCTTGAGTCCTCAGTCATAAGTTCTAACAAGATAATAGTTAAAAGTTAACACAATCACATTAAAACAAAAATAAATGTATCTCATGAGATGATCATCATGAGGCATATAGATTCTAGACTGTAATGATAATCCGATAATAATACAGCACTAAGGTGTGGCCAAGGATTAGGTTCCCTGCCCTGGAAAACTTTGGTCAACCCTAGTCAGCTCGGCCTTCCAAACAGATCAGAAAATCAGAGTCAAACCAAGCTCCAAGTCCAAAAAGTCAACGCTGGTCAAAGTCCCAAAATAGAAGATGAATTCAGCCAACAAAAATTCCATCACTCCTTCGCACGTGTGAAGATAGACTTGCAATTTCAGAGTTGTACGAACCAATCCAAAGTGATGTGACATTAGGCCTATTTGCTCTCAAGGGGTCGAATTAGCTTGACTAGGACAACTTGTACATTTGTGCATGTGAGTCACCTTAAAAACAATATTTTTCCTTGACCAAATTAAATTCTTCCAAGAGCTAGGAGGGGTTTCTCTAGATGAGAAAGACTTCCCAATGGAGGGAATTTGACCCTGAGCTGCCAAATTAACACTTTCTAACCCCAAAGGAAAAATTGAAATAAGATACTCTATTGGCCTAGGATGCATGACCAACAATCGGGACGAGTCACATGGCTTGCTATAGGGCCTGCTCCTAGCAAAGAGTTTGGAAATTTTTAACATTGTACTACTAGGAGACTCACTCCTAATTATTTGATACCTTCGCCACAATACATGGCCTAGGGATCAGCATATGAAGATATTGCTCCAACAAATCTCTTAATCACTTGATGAATTCGCTCAAAAATCCCTTTCCCATATTCTCCATCAGAAGAATGCGGAGTCCGATCTCCAAGCCAATTCGGCCTACCACCTTAAAAAGGGACAAACAAAAGCTAACAACGTATAAGGGTGGTGAGCCTTGCCTTGACCCCCTCCTAGCTATGCCTTGCATCAATTTCACAATGGACTTTGGTCTACAGTATCAGCTCATGTGTATAATCCTACCCACTCTCACTAGAATCACCACAAGCCATGATGGACATGATAGGAAAGCTATCATGGCAACCTCTGTCCTCCATCTACATGCAATACATTCCATCGCTCCCTCCGCACACACCCTTAGTACCATTCGCCTGTGGAGGCACTCCCTCAGCACCTACCTACCTTTGTTGGTAATTACTCCCTGATGCTCGACATTTATGTTTAGACCAGGCTTCAATTACTCTAGTGCATCTGTTCAATTTGTGTTTGGGTATAATTCTATGGCATCTGAACACCACAGAGGTCATGGGTCATGAAGAATTTCAACCCCCACTCTGGTTATCAGTTTTCCTTATCACTCCATGCATTTAGTTTTAAATCCAAGCATGATAAAAAATTCTAAAATCTGGAAATGACAATTTTTCTAAAAACACAAATTTAGAGATTTGACAACTGCTGAAATTGCAGAAATAAAACAAAGAAAAATTATGACAGCCACACACAAAAAATAACACAGTGATTTTTGGTCATTGTGACCCTGGAAAAAACCCCCTACAATTCTTGGGTAAACCCAGTTTGAGAGCTCTTCCTTGTTTCTGAAATGATTTTATAGAGAAACTGAAATACACGGTACAAATTCCAGCAACCACAAATTACAACTTATCTGGATTTATGTGCTTGAACTCTGCCTCGAAAATCATGTCAATCAACAAACTACCAAAATAGAATTTTTTCCAGCAATAAAATAGCATTAAATGTTGTACGGCCTGCCTCAAAAATCATGCTTGAAACCTGTTGTACGGACCGTACAGATTTCAGCAATACAACTACCTCAAAAATCATGCCCAAAACTTGCCTCGAAATTCGTGGCCTTGTTGTTCTCCCTCTTCCTCAATTTCTATGCCTTTCTCCTATTGTACGGTTTTGCCTTGGGATGCGTGCCAACAAATGTTGCTGCCCAAATTTGCTGAAATGTCTTCTTGCTGCTCTCCTTCACTTCCTCACTGCTCAGAAATTTTCTCCTTGCTCTCTCCTCTTTCTTTCAAATGCTCATGAATGAATGAATTGATCTTTTTCTCTTCTCTTCTCCTTTTACTCTCTAAATGACCTTTTGGGTTACCCTAAGATCTAATGGCTGAGATTCATTTAGATCTAGGGATGAGAATAAATGTGCATTTAATTCTCACTTTCTATTTTTTAACTCACCCACTTAGCCTTTTATTTCCATAGTCACTTTTTCACTTTTTAATTATTCATTGACTTTAATAAAGACACCTTTAAATTAGAATGTAACTTTACCACTTATAAAGTCACTTTTAAATTAAATTTGACTTTACCATTTATAAAGTCACTTTAGGAGAAAAGTACAAATAAATTTGGACACTTTTCCCTAGGCCAAAGATCAAAGCCTTAGAGAACCACTTGTCCTCTGGTACCCAAATTTTAACACTCCCTCTTACCGAGGAGAGTGTTCCTCACCACTCCCATCTTGTCTCTAAAGTAAACATGCTTGCCCTGTGGTAAGGCTTTGGTGAAAATATCCGCTACCTACTCATTTGTGGAAATGTACTCAAGCTTGACAACTCCCTTCTAGACATAGTCTCTAATGAAGTGATACTTGATCTCAATATGCTTTGACCTGTCATGAAAAACTGGATTCTCCATGAGTTTTATGCAACTCTAATTATTACAGTAAATTACTAAAGGTCTCAATGCCTGACCAAATAGACCAAACAACATCTTGTGCAGCCATATGGCCTCACAACTAGCCATATACTCTGCCTTAGCTGAGCTCAATGCAACTGACTATTGTTTCTAGCTGATCCACGTCACAATTGTCGAACCCAATCCAAAACAGCACCCAGAAGTACTCTTCCTATCTGAAGCACAACCTGCCCAATCTGAATTCGTGTAACCTGCCAGTCTCATTCCATCCCCTGTCTATAATCGAAACCAAAATCCACAGTCCCCTGCAAGTAACAAAGAATGTGTTTTACAACCACCCAGTGCACTCTCCTGGGCTCACACATGAACCGACTCATAGTGTTAACTACAAAACATATATCTGGTCGAGTGTTGACCAAATACATCAATTTACCAATCAGTTGTCTGTATAGAGTAGGATCCACCAACTCGGAATCAGAAGCGTGAAGCTTCTTCCAGTTAGTGATCATAGTTGTAGACATGGGTTTGCAGTCCTCCATGTGAAATCTGCTAAGAATATCCACAATGTACTTCCCTTGTCCCAGGAAGAAATGCCCCTCCTCCTGCCACACCTCCAATCCTAGAAATAATGCATCAAGCAAATATCCTTCATCTCAAACTCTGAAACAAGATCTCTCTTGCAACCCTCAAAGAGTGTCTTTGCACCAGTGATGATCAAGTCATCAACATGCAACACCAGAATGAGAGGCTCCTCACCCACCACAATGAAGCTATAGGTTCGGATTGTCACTCTTTGTGAAAACCAACTGTTGCAAGTATGTATCAATCCTCAAGTACTAAGCTCTAGGAACTTGCTTCAGGCCATAGAGTGCCTTTTTCAATCTGCATACATGGGACTCCTTCCTGAATGAAACCATTGAGAAATGTGGTCTTCACATCAATCTAGGGGATCTTCCAACCCATCTTTGTTGCAATCGATATAATGGAGTGAATAGATGTATACCGAGCTACAAGAGCGAAGGTCTCCTCATAGTCAACTCTCTCTACTTGTGATAACCCTCTCGCCACAAATCGAGCCTTGAACTTCTCGATGTTGCCATCTGCAACATGCTTTATCTTGTAGAGCCATCTGGAAGTAACAACTGATTTACCTTCAGGCCTCGGCACTACCTCCCAAACATCGTTTTGCATAATAGAAGAATACTCCTCCATCATGGCCTCCCTCCAGACCTGTTGGCTGGCTACCTCCTCATAACTAGAAGGCTCGGAGTCAACAATGCTTGTTACCAATGCCATGTAACTACAGAACCGCTCAAGTGGTTTACTCTCTCTAACCTGTCTCTTTGACTCAGCAACTGATGTGGCCTTGTGCAAGGTATCTTGAAGCCACTTGGGCTTCCTCTTCCCTGAGCATACTTCTCCCACCGAAGTGAAAGAATCCTCATCATCATCAGAAGCCTGAACACCTGAAGGCTTGCCAACTAACCTCATGCTTGAATCTATGCCTATAGATGTTGAAGTACCATGCAAACTGTCCATTAGTGGACTACCATGCGAACTACCCTGCATGCTGCCCGAAGAACCACCCACCTGGCTCTGAGAGCCATTGCTCACTGATGGACCTGACACTGTAATCGATGTACCTCCTGATCCTTGACCACTGGATACTTGTGACTGACTCAGCTGCTCCTAAGGGTCTGGTGACTTTGGATACTCTAACTCCCGTGACCTCCTAAAACCTCTCTCCTCCTCGAACTTCACATCCCTTCTGACAACCACTTTCCTTTGCACAGGAATATAAATCCAATAAGCGTTCGAGGTCTAGCTATAACCCACAAAGATGCCCTTGTTTGCAGTGGGCTCTAGCTTGGTCCTGTTCTCCTTAGGGACATAGGAATATGTAAGGCACCCAAAGATACGAAAGGGACCAACATCAGGCTTCTTCCCAGAAAATGTCTCCTCTGGAGTCACATTCCCCAATGCACGATGTGGACTCTTGTTCTGCAAGTACACAGCAGTGTTGCAAGCTAGGCCCACAAAAATAAAGGTAACCCCTGATCATGAAGCATGGCTTCGGAAGCCCCTACAATGGATCTTTTCTTCTTCTCCGCAACCCCATTCTGTTGGGGGTTGTAAGGAACTATGAACTCCCTCCTAATGCCTGCCTCAGCACAAAAATCAACAAACTCACAAAGGGTATACTCCCCTCCATTGTCCGACCTGAGGACCTTGATCTTCCTACCTGTCTGGGTCTCCACAAGAGCTTTGAACTCTTGAAATCGCTTGAAGACATCACTCTTGGTCTTCAAGAAATAAATCCAGGTCTTCCTGGAGTGGTCATCAATGAATAAAACATAGTACTCATAGCCACTCAAGGATACATGAGACATCCGACCACTCACATCAATATGAATCAAGTCAAGGATCTTGGTTGCTCTGCTGTCACTGTTGGGAAAAGGGGATTGGGAAAAATTCCCCATAGCACATCCTCTGCATACATCAAGGTGATCAAAACTAAAATCTGGCACATCAGTGGTGATCTCCTGCAATGTACTCAAGGCCTCATGATACAT